>JZKD02S0189163.1:1023190-1035452 GCA_000966675.3 Picea glauca | reverse complement strand
ACATATTCCATAATTCATTTAACTTACATGTTATATTGTTAAACAATGTATGGATCTGTTCCAAAATATGCGTGGAGTTTGTTTTACACCGTAGTATATTTGCTATAACAAAATATTCCAACACACCATGCACGTGGGGAATCAACATTAAAGTTTGTGGTTGTGTATTTAATATATGGTTTAAAACCATATTTTAAGAACCAACGCATGCCATATTTAGTATATCGTTAAAAACTATTATAAAAAATCAATTTAACTCTCCACATGAATTTAGGGAGTTGGGTGGGATTCGATGCCCCTACCTCCCCTATATAAAGGAGTGCGTTCACCATTGTACCACACATTCATATGTGCTAAAACACTCATTTGGTGGTAAACCAATATGTACTTAGTCTTTTATAATGTAGATTATGTAGTCTGTTGGGAGATATAAGGTGTTTATAGTCACCAGATTCATTTTTTCAAAGAGGTCATGATTGTGATAATCTTATTTTCTTTTTGTAAGCAAAAAGGCTATAAATTGAGTTTTTTGTAATCGAGCATTTGCAACAACAATATTTCATTCCAATAACTCTATGATGAGTTTTTTTAAGTTGGTGCAAATTTCAAGACACCAAGAGATTGTGTACATTGTTTTACGTGCACTGTGGCAAAACATAATCTAATTTATACTCAGTTTTCTCAGTTTTGTGAGAGGATCGCAAGGGTGATGTCCTTTTCTGCAGTAGAGTAGAAGATTTGAAGGGTATCTTCAAATCTTGTATTGTAAGCCATCTTATTGTACTATCAAAAATTATTGAGCATTTATAGAGTGATCTCATTGGTTGGAAGTGGACCCAAAGACAATCATTGTGTTATGTGGTTATTGTTACTACTTTCATGCGATTTTGTATATGCTCATGTATGATTTTTCAAGTTATGATCTTCATTTTATGTGTTTGGTAAAGTAATACAAGACACTTCCATGCTATAAGCATTGTCAATAAAATAATCTTGGAATAAGAAAGTGGTGTCATACTTAATACTATTTGAGGATCAAGTGATATTAGAGACACCCGGTTAAGATCAAGTGGTGTATGATTTCTAATCCATTTTTGGATCACTACTCTATCCTGAACCCACTTAACTGTGGAGTTCTAATTGGATTCAGTGCATTAACGCTATAATGTTGTAAGTATGTACATAAGACCACTAGGAAATCATTACATGATGTTTGTAATTAACAAATGAAGATGGAATTACATTCTATTCCCCATCAAAAGGGTGAATATCATGGTTTATCAAAACCATATGCTTGAAATGTTAATTCAGTGGAAAAGGTGGATGGCCACCGAGATCCACCTGGATCACATTTCCACTCAGGAATAGGTAATGGTTGTAGTAGACCAACTGGTTGTATTTGCTCAGCTTTGAATTTTTGACATTCCAAACACTTGGCAATAAAATCAACAACCTCTTTCTTCATACCTAGACAATAATATTGGCTCTTGACAACTTTAATAGTCTTCTGGTAACCTGGGTGTCCATTATAAGGAACATTATGAATTTATTTTGATAAAAAAAATCAATTCCTAATAATATGGTACATAAATTCTTCCTATGTAGAAAATAATTCCATCCTCTTTTAACTCAAAATTTGCAATTCTACTGCAAAATACCTTGTTGTAATTTTGTCTTTATTTCCATGTACTGTTGATCTGATTTTGCAGCCTCTAAAATTTGGTCGTTCAAATTTGTTTTGTACATGCTAATGGTTGTAGCATGCATCTCATGAACTCTCCTATTGAGTGCATCAACCACTTTGTTCTCTTTACCCTTGATATGATTTATATCAAAGTCATATTCACTGAGGAATTCTAACCACCTGCTTTTCCTGACATTTAGAATTCACTGTCCAAATAAATATTTTAGACCACTATGGTCTTTCCTCAACTCGAATATTTTCCCCATGAGGTAGTGCCTCCACATCTTCAAGGCATGCACTATGGCTTCCAATTCCAAATCATGAGTAGCATATTGTCTTTCATGTTCCTTTAATTTTCTTGATTCGTAGCACACCACATGTCCATTGTGACTAAGAACTCCACTGAGTCCTTCATTACATGCATTTGTGAATACAATGAAGTCTTCATTTGGATCCACAATCCTCAATATTGGAGCAATAGTCAACAAATACTTCAAGTGTTGGAAACTTATTTCACAATATGATGGCCACTCAAACTTCACATCCTTCTTTTGCAAGGAAATGATTGGGTGTGAAATATTTGAGAATCCTTCAACAAATATTCTATAGTAACCTACAAGTCCCATGAATGATCTCACCTTAAAGACATTCCTTGGATTTGGCTACCCTTCAATGGGTTTTATGTTCTCTAGGTCCATTGTTATCCCTTTATCTAAAATAATATGCCCCAAGTAATGTATCTACCTCTGGTAGAATGAGCACTTGATCAACTTTGCAAATAGTTGATGTTCTCTCAAAACTTGTAGAACCATACTCAAGTGTTGCTCATGTTCTTCTTCAAATTTGGAGTAAATAAGTATGTCATCTAAAAATACAATGAAAAACTTATCCAAGTATTCCATGAAAATACCATTCATTAAACACATGAAGAAAACTGGTGTATTTGATAACCCAAATGGCACCACTGTAAACTCATAATGGCCATACCTTGTTTTGAAGGAAGTCTTGCTAATGTGTTCTTCCTTAATTCTTACATGGTGAAAACCTAACTTGAGATCAATCTTAGAGAACACTTTAACATCTTTCATTTGATCAAAGATATCATATCTCCTTGGAAAATGGTACTTGTTCTTCAAATTTACCTTGTTCAAATGCCTAAAGTCAATGAAAATATTCGAGGTTTCATTATTTTTCTTCACAAATAATACTGGGGCACCCCAAGGTGACACACTTGGGTGTATATACCCATTCTTTAGAAGTTCCTCCAAATGCATTTGCAACTCCTTCAATTCTGGTGTACTCATCCTATAAGGAGTCTTGGATACCGGGGTTGCTCTAGGGATCAAATTTATGGAGAAATCAATATCTCTCTTGGGTGGAAGCCCTAATATTTCTTTAATTACATATTCAAACACTTTTAGGACTACATAATTTTCGATACTTGGTACATTATCCATAGTTTCCTCCTCCATATGTGATGCAAATACTTGACATCCTTTCCTGAAGTTTTTCTTCAACTGCAAGGTTGAAACTTCTATGATGGTTATTTCTCTTGGGTGGAAGCCCTAATATTTATTTAATTACATATTCAAACACTTTTAGGACTACATAATTTTCGATACTTGGTACATTATCCATAGTTTCCTCCTCCATATGTGATGCAAATACTTGACATCCTTTCCTGAAGTTTTTCTTCAACTGCAAGGTTGAAACTTCTATGATGGTTATTTCTCTTGGATTACCCTAAATTGTCCTCATGTTCCCTTCTTCATCCAAGAACGTGATATCCTTATTATAACAGTCTAGAACAACATGATGTTGGGCCAACCAATCCATACCGATTAGGCAGTCATATGAGCCAAAAGTTATGATATTCAAATATTTCCTTGTTCTTAATCCACTCATGCCTATTGGGAATTCCTTAACCATCTCATTAATATTTCTTTTAGCTCCAGTAGATAGATGCACCAACCAAGGTTTACCAAGCTTGCTTCTTGGAAATTGAAATATTTCCACCATCTTAAGATCTTGATTTATGACTATCTCCTAAATCAATTAAAATAGAAATGGGTTGGTTGTTGATATTACCTTCCACTTAAATCATATGTGACTAAAACTCAAATTTCTTGTTATCTAGAGTTGCGTAGATCCTAGGCACATTTCTGGTTATGTCCTCCATTGTTTCAACTTCTTGTACATTATGAAAAATCCTTATTTTTTCACTTATGTGAGGGATATATATATATATATAATCTCCCCCACAACCCCAACATTTAATAGGTTGTTGCCTTGGTCTTTTCCCCATTGTCTCAATCATATTGGGTTCCTTAGGAGTTGGTTGTCCTTGAGAATTATTTCTGAAGAATGGTGGCTTTCTCCCATTCCTCCTTTGTTCCATCTTGCTCTTCTTCTTTTCTTCCCATTAATTTTGGAAAGTTGGTCTTCCTCTATGTTAATCATAAAGATATTTAGCTCTCCTTATGGTTTATTCTAGTTATTGGGATCACCATACTGTATCTTTTCAATGATAAATGATGGAAGTTGTTGGCACAAGAGCAGACCCAGGGTTCAACTCCAAGAGTGCACCAACAAGCCCTAACTACTGGCCCTTTCGGAAACACCTGCGAAGTAGATGCAGCCTCACCCTAAGTAGCTATGGGGGGGTTGCAGGATAGAGATGTCTACAACCAAGGGGAATATCAAGTGGATCTAATACCAGCACAATACAATATACATATATCACTTATTAGCTTAGATATACTTCACACAACTATAGACCAGATTTATCAAGGAAATGCAATAGCAGTATATCAATGACAAAGGACAGAACACCAATCACACATATGTGTTGCGGGTTGTAAATCCCTCCTACAGACTATCACTAATGGTTTTATCATGCATGCATAAATGACCTAAATATTCTTAATTTTTACCATCATCCCATGCCTAGACCCCCATTACTCATATGTAAATACAAGGCTCAAGAGATTAAGTTAAGGTACCTTATTCTTCATGTTTGATGTCGATCCCTTTTCGCGCTTGGTCGTTCTTTGACTGCAACTCTCCTCCCAATCCTAACCTGCATTTACTAAATACAAACAAAGAACTCCACATGCATTTGATCTATGAACTAACGGGTTAGAGATTTAATCAATCATACAATCAATATTCCAATAATGACAATCTCATATGGCGGGATGGGAAAAGCAATTATTTTATTAACTTCACAATGATACCTTACAATGATAAAGTCGGCTACTGCTCCTCAATCCTGGTCCTGGGCTCTTCTTCCACTGTCTTCCAACTACTTTTCTCTATACTTCTCTTTGCACAAGGATAGCTAAAGGTTGGGACAAAGGGAATGCTCAATCGGGGATAGTTTCTTTACTATGATTCTCTCCCTTTCAAATGGGACCCCTAACCCTTCTTTTATAGGCTAGAAGAAGCTAGGTATTTGGTCGAGTGACCGGCCATGCAAGGCCGAAAGGTTTAGTTAACTTACCCAAATATGTGTGTTTCATCAACAAATTTCCTTTCTCTATGCTTTTGTAGGTACACGCGGGTTGTCTTGGGTCAGCTAGCGTGTACACACGTGCATTAATGGAGCGGGGCACGTGGGCCTTTATAAAAGGGTTTTTTAAGAAGAGTTGTTCAGTAGTGTTTTGGCAAAGAAGGAATCTAATATGGCATGAGGCTAGGTAAGCATGTCTGGTGCAAATTAGGGTTATAACAGATGCCCCCTAATGTGTGAGGTCAGAAGAGCATCTGATGGTTGAAATACATTAACAATCTTCACCAACGTTCCAAACAAGTGAGCCCAGGGACCAAAAATCGGGAGGTGTCGTCTGCAAAATAATAATTGTCCCACCGAGACGGGCATACCCATGCTCAGGATGAAATAAAATCATGGCTACCAATCAAATACACTGTATATCCATGTCATATAACTATATAAAGTGTAGCCGCGAGTAATACACAGCGGAGCTACATCTCGAAATCAAAAACATATACATCTAGAGTATCCATCTTCTAGAAGCTGACAAGGCCTGGTGGCTGGAGATGGGGTCTTCATAGCTCAAGAAAAAACTTCAAAATATTCAAAACCCAGGTAGGAGTGTAATATGAGTGTACGAATTCACTACCCAGAGGTCTTCGACGGTTCGTCGGTCATGGACTAGAGAATCTTGATTATCAGACTAAAGGCTTCATTGATTTCGAACAAAGACTTGATTGGAATTTCGGGATGGTTGGGCATGAGGGCAAGAGACAAACTGGAGAGGGGCCAACTCAGGCTTGGTAAAAACCTCCCTTGGACAATAGCATGACAAATGATGAGACTCAGGCAGCATGGCATTAACATAAGTTTACGAGGCAGGAGGCAACACAAACTCTCCATATGTTTGGAAGAATAACCAAACGGAGGAGGACACAACTCTATGTAGCGAGAACAGCTTCCTAAGGTTGTATTAAATCCCAGAGTTTGACAAACAAATAGACAGATGTGATTTATCCAAGGGAGACTCATTATGCTGCCAATAAAGAAAATACTTTTCCCTTCCTCTTTTTGGTGTATATTTGATTTTTTTTTGTTTTTTTGTCTTTTTCAATAATTTTGCAAAAATAATAAAAGAATGCTACGTTACAAAGGAGGAATGAGTGTTGCAAACATACAAGTTCAAGGCGCAAGGACAAGACTGATGTTCAAAGAAAGTACACTCAGGAAAAATTCTTCCTAGGACCAAAAGTGTCAAGACGCAGAGGCAAAGTGCTACAGGGTTTGCGTATAAGGCATGCTTCAAATGGTTCAGTTGAGATCAACATGGAGCCATCATTAGACCAAAGAAGTAGGTATGCAAACATGGTTAACAAAAAACACAATGGTAACGTCCTTCAATGTAAGTTTAACGAGCCCAGAGAAGGTAAGCTTGACGGTTTTTCATATTTAGAGGGTCTGAAAAACGTAAAAGGAGACTCCACTGGGGTACCTTTTTCAAAGGTAGTCTAGTCGATTCGAAAAAGGGGTAAATTAGCACCAAAAAGACGTCTATTCAAAACCATTTTAACAAATGTGATAACGACAAGATCACTTGGCCATTTTTTCATTTTTAAGGAGTTTGAAAAACGCTTAACTATGGACTCCGTTAGGAATGTTCTTCTAGACCATTTTAACGAGTGTGAAAGAATAAGGTCACTCGACGATCTTTTCAATTTTAGGGAGTCTGAAAAGATCTTAACTATGGACTCTGTGGGGGTTCCTTTTTCATACATTTAGTCCCTCAGGCCCGAAAAAGGGTTACAATGATACCTGGAGGTACTCCTCTATAGAACTGAAGCTCCTTAGAGTATACCTTTGTTCATACAGTTGACCGTCTAGACCGAAAAAGGGGTAAACTACCACTGGATAGACGTGACTTCAAATTTCAGTTTAGCGAGCGTGAAATCCACAAGATCGCTCGTCAATCTTTTCATGTTTAGAGGGTATTAAAAGGGCTTAAAAGAAGACTCGTTATGTTTTTTGGGAGTCCCGAGGGTGAGGTCAAGAGTGAAAAGGAATCATGCAAATGAGACTCAAACTTGTAATCAGGAAAAAACTATGGAGGACTCCTGAGCCTATAGTCATTAGTGATAGCATGGACACCGTCATGCAACTAGGATCTACCTAGGGAATCCATGTTATGGTAGGCTCTACCACCAAATTAAGACACTTCTAAAGAAGTAATGAAGCTCAGTGTCACAACTTGGTGGGATCGATCCTATGGAAAAGAGGAAAAGACAACGAGATGCAGAAAGTGGGGGTGGAATCCTGACTTAAATGCAATGAGTTGGGAAAAAAGGACTTTTTATCAAAGGACCATTTAAACGCCCAAATCTCAAAAAAAATTCTAAATACCCAAAGAAATACATCCCTTGATCATCCAAAGAAAACTCCTGAACCATCTTAAACGATTTTCAGTTTAGAAAAAATGACAAAAGGGTCCTAAAATTGACAAAAAAGGGCCAAAAAACTCTATAAATACAAGTTGGCAGCTCATTATCACCATTGTTAACTGAGAAATTGACTAAAAGCCAAAACTACCCTTTTGTGAAAAGAATTGATTATGGTAGCTTCGGTGGACGAAACAACCATCTACTTGGACCAAGTAAGTATAAACTCTCTCCTCTTGCAATTTAAATCTTTATTTATTCTTTTAGTTTCACGTTTTTGGGGGGCATAGACCCTCAAAAGGTCGGCTCTAGGTCCACGCGGGTTGTCTTATGATAGGCCACATGTACACTCAGGCAGAGGAAAAATTGCATGTGTGTACACGCGACTATCATCATTACAGCCCGCGTTGGCCCTTTATTTAATGGAAAAGAATTTAAAAAGTAAGGGTTAACCCTCTTGAACTTGGTTTTTGCAGAATGTATGTTCACTGGAGGGAAAGAGAGCATGAGGAGAGTAGTACGTTGGTTGGGGAAGACCCCAATGTTGTTGCTGCCTTAATGCAATGTGGGATGCTAAAATTATTCCTATGTCCTTTTATGCGAGCACAACCTAGACTACTAAATGCCTTGGTTGATGGCATCCTGATGCAGAGGCCTTTATGTTAGAGGGGCAGTCACTGGTGCCCACTACAGAGGATATATACTTTTTGACTGGCCTCTCTAGGAGAGGGGAACCAGTCAATTTTTGGACATTTCCTTTGGGGCCTCATAACATATCGGAATTGATAGTACTTTATTGTGAGGCTAGTACAGACCGATCGAGCTCGCAGGTGCCCAAAAGCAAGATCATGGATTTATCACTGTAATTGATTGTGTTACTTATTGGGCAGATGACTGGTTCTACGACTCTACATAAGGCATCCTGTGCACAGATGAAATATGTAGTCTAGTGCTTAAATGCACAAATATTTGACTGGAGCACTACATTGCTCGATTGTATGAAGATGCAGCTGACAGATTGTTGGTTGCATACGCAGAGGAACTTCGGGTTCAGGATGATTCTATGCTCTTTCTACTTTAAAAGAGTTCCTAGTTTCAATCCTCAAGTGGTGGTACGAGGACACCAGGCCTCTCTTCCTGCAGTTTGCAGATGGGCAGTGTTGTTGCCACGACAGGGTGGTGGAAGGACCAATGAGTCCTTCGACGATGACTTCTTTACTTGGTTGTCGTGGTAGATCCCAGCCATAGAGGATTATCCTTATGCTGGGATTGATTTCTCAAGAGATCCCAAGATCCCTGTACCTCCAGGTGAGGAGCGAGGCAAGATGGGCAAGTTTTCATAAAAAAATATTGTGAAACATATGTAATTTTTATGTTTTTTTTTTATATATATATTATTTTTTTTATACCAGAGTATTTGACAGATATATGTCTATTATGTGCAGATGTGGGACCAGTGCGACTTGCGGATTATGCGAGGAACATGTGTCTTCCTCGGCCAGGGGCTGCACCTACCACCATAGGGGGACCAACAGTAGCAGGAGAGCTTCCAACCGGTGAGGCTAAGAGGGTTTTGAGACGAGTTGAGTGAAACTTTACCTCGCTCACCCGCACAATCCCTATGGCAGAGATTGAGGATCTTCCACCATCTATGCAACCTCATGTAGTGGGGGAACCAGGGACATGGGTCCGACTGTTTCAACTTTTGGCAAACTTTGTTGATCATTACAACAGGACCCACAGGCCCTGACCTTAGTTAGTCTAGACTTTTCACATGCCAAGAGCACTACTTGTATATATTGTTTGAGGGCATAAGCCCCATGACTCGTTACTAGTCATATTTTTGAGGTGCTTGCGTCCACCTATGTACTCTGATGATTATGATATTATATATGGATTTTTATGTATTTTTGTGTCTTATGGATCATATTTGCCTTTAAAAATGTATTTTACATGTTTATGTGTATGTCTTTTTATATGTGTGCGAGATGCCAGTCTAAAATTTGATTATCTAGAGTATATGTAACTTGGTTTAATCTCCTAGGAACATGAAAATATGTAATATAATGACAATCTCATATGGCAGGATGGGAAAAGAAATTCTTTTATTAACTTCACAATGATACCTTACAATGATAAAGTCAGCTACTACTCCTCGATCCTGGCCCTGGGCTCTTCTTCCACTGTCTTCCAACTGCTTTTCTCTATACTTCTCTTTGCACAAGGATGGATAAAGGTTGGGAAGGGAATGCTCAATCGGGTATAGTTTCTTTACTATGATTCTCCCCCTTTCAAATGGGACCCCTATCTCTTCTTTTATAGGCTAGAAGAAGCTAGGTATTTGGTCGACTGACCGGCCATGCATGGCCGGAAGGTTTAGTTAACTTACCCAAAGTTGTGTGCTCCATAAGCAACTTTCCTTTTTTCGTGTTTTTGTAGGTACACACGAGCTATCTTGGGTCAGCTAGCATGTACACGCGTGTAGTAATGGAGCAGGGTGCATGGGCCTTTATAAAAGGGATTTTTAAGAAGAGTTGTTCAGTAGTGTTTTGGAAAATAAGGAATCTGAGATGGCCTGAGGCTAGGTAAGCATGTCTGGTGAAAATTAGGGTTATAAAAATATGACACAAGATATACGTGGTTCACCCTCTCTCTAGGGCTACATCCACAAAACTATTCTTATAATATATTAATATAAAGCATAGAGTTCTTGCCTGTGCTCTCAGCTAGCAGATCTTCTTTCTCCTCCTCTCCTTCTCTCCCCTCCCTGTGCACCCAACTGCAGGGTCGATCTTTACACCCATGTGAAGATATTACAATACAGAAGGCTCTCGTACTCAACACTTCTTTCTCTCACACACAACAATAATCACTCATGCCAATCACAGAAACTAGAACGACAATAACAACTTGATACCAACCCATCCCAGGTCCTTTAGACCTATATTTATACATTTACAATAGCTCACTCAAATCCTTAGGCCAAAAACTAGGTGTCAAAACCCTAGATACCAAAACCCTAGGTGTCTAAAACCCTAGGTCAACTTGACCCACATTTTCAGGGCTTCACCAACCTATCTTTCCTTCCTTCTTGCGTGGTGCTCCAAATAATCCAATGGTGGAATTTTCCGCTTGCTGACTTTTCCACGATCCTTATTTCTTGTTGATCTATCATCCTTGATCTCCTCGTTCAACATCTTTCTTCATTTTACCTCACTCCATCTTTCCTGCTCTTTTGCTCACTTCGACCCAGTAACAGTCACTATGTCTTCCACGCAGTTCACATTCTCCCTTTTATTCCTTGATCTTCATGTACTTCTATAACCAAGGACCAATAGGTCCCCAACACTCACCTGTGATTCATCCTGAGGCACTTCAGATATGATCCTTTTGTGTTACTTCAACTTTAGACTACGCAGGGTAGCCTCTACTTTTCGTTCAATGCCTCCTCTCCTTCCTTGTGCAAACTGTCTTTTCTGTGTCTAGTAACCAGTTTCAATTGCATCTGGTACCTAGACCCTTTTCCTCTTGCATATACTGGGAGTTGTGGGGCAGCTGGTTTTCATAATATTATTTCAACCATCTCCCATTCACTAATCCTTCCTTCCATTCCCCCTTCAAAGTCTTCAACTGCGCAAATCCTCCTTCTGTAACATAGGCGACCTCATATGACCTGAGCCAATGCATTTTGAACTTCCCAGGATGTGTTATGAACTTACTGTCATATACCAATACTAGATCACCATGTTTAAATGATTTCTTCTTGATGTTCCTGTCATGGTAGGCCTTCTCTCTTTCTTTCTATACCTGTTGATGGAATCCTGCAATAAATCTGTCTTCTTCTAGTTTGATCAATTGTGCAAGCCTTTATCAAACAATGCCAGTATCATCCATATCTGTAAAGGAAACAATTTTTAGGCTTGGTATCAAATATTCCATTGGGATAATGGCTTCCAGACCCGACACCAACTTAAAATGGGTCTACATTGTTATTTTCTTGCAAGTGGTTCTATAGGCCCATAGTATTGTTGGTACTCTTAAATCCCAATCGTCCCTGTTCACACTGTAAATCTTCGTCAACATTGTCTCTAAGATTTTTTTGAATGCTTCTACTGTCCCATTTTCTTGTGGATGGTAAGGTGTGATCCTCTGATGGTGGACTACAAATTCCTCAGTCGAGGCTTCAACTTTTTTATTTATGAAATGTGTGTCTTAATCACTCATAAGGATCTTTGGGCATCCAAAAATGGTTATGATGTCATCCAATATGAATCGCACATCTATAGTTGTACTACAGTCCTTAACTGCTTTTTTGTCGTCCCATCTGGTCAAGTACTCTGTCGCAGTGATTATGTATCTTTCTCCTGTGCGCTTTCCTAGTGGGTTTATAGGTCCAACAAAGTCAATGGACCATTTCTCAAATTCATGTAGGGTCAAATGTGGTGCCAATGGAATTTCATCTCCTCTAGATGATCTCCCAACTCTTTGGCATACATCGCAGGATCTATAATAGACTTTAACATCTCTATGTAATGTACACCACCAAAGGCCAGCTCTAAGAACCTTCTGCGGATTTTCTTTCCCTGTGTAATGTCCTCCTGCGATGCCTTCGTGAGATTCTGCGAGGATAAATGGACTTTATTCCTCCATAAA
>JZKD02S0189163.1:1007037-1023140 GCA_000966675.3 Picea glauca | reverse complement strand
TTCCTAGTGGGTTTATAGGTCCAACAAAGTCAATGGACCATTTCTCAAATTCATGTAGGGTCAAATGTGGTGCTAATGGAATTTCATCTCCTCTAGATGGTTTCCCAACTCTTTGGCATACATCGCAGGATCTATAATAGTCTTTAACATCTCTATGTAATGTAGACCACCAAAGGCCAGCTCTAAGAACCTTCTGCGGATTTTCTTTCCCTGTGTAATGTCCTCCTGCGATGCCTTCGTGAGATTCTGCGAGGATAAATGGACTTTATTCCTCCATAAAACACCTTTTCAATATCTCATTAGGTCTCATCTTGTATAACTATCCTGCTATAAGTGAAAATTCTGCAACGCACACTACTAGTTGTTTCTTCTCTGGAATTGTAAACTCGCTAGGTGCCATTCCTGTAGATAGGAACTGGACTATCTATGTGAAGTGGTCATCAATATTTCTACTGGCTAGTAACTATGCATCTGGTAGTGCATCCTCCATACTGGTTAGTTATTCGCCATGTTCCAACCTTGACAAGTGGTTAGTACCTTTGTTCATTCTTCTTGTCTTTACTATGATCTCAAAGTCGTATTCCTGAAATAGCAGAAGCCATCTGCATATTCTCCCCCCCAACACTAGCTTGTTGATTAGGTATTTCAGCGCAGAGTGATCAGTAAACATTTTAAAGTGTCCTTCCAACAAGTAGTGGTGAAATTTCTGCAATGCATACACCATGGTTAACCCCTCTCTCTCAGTGGTGGTGTAATTAATCTCAGCAGTTGATAGCTTCTTGCTAGAAAATGCTAATGGGTGGTCAATATCTCCTTCTCCAGGTTGTTCTAACACTACTCCTAAGGCAATGGAATATGCATCGACATGCACATTAAACTCCTTTCTCCAATCTAGGAAAACCAAAATAGGGGCAGTAACCATTTTTTGTTTCAGTGTGTCGAAGTTTTGTTGGCATTCTTCTGTGAAACTAAACTGATAATCCTTCTTCAATAGCTTCTCCATGGGTTTTGTAATCTGATCATATCATTTAATGAACTTCTTGTAGTATCATGTGTGTCCTAGCACAATGTGCGGTTGTTTGACTGAAGTAGGAGGGGGTATATCAACTATAATGGAAATTTTAGATGGATCTACCAACAATCCTTTCTTGCATACAATATGACCTAACAACACTCCAAATGGTGAGAAAAAGATGCATTTCTTTAGGTTCAAGGCAATTTGACATTGTCTGCATTTATCCAACATTATCCTTAGACATCCAATATGATTTTCAATAAACTAAAAACAATCCAATCATCAAAATATGCTTCTGCTGCCACAGGGGCATACCCGTGGTTCATCTCCTAGAGCGCACCAACAAGCCCTAACCACTGGCCCTTTCGGAAACACCTAAAAAGAAGATGTAGTCTCACCCGAAGCAGTTATGAGGGGGTTGTAGGACGGAGATGTCTACAACCAAGGGGAATATCAAGTGGATCCAATATAAGTACAAAACAACATTCATATATCACTTATAGACTTAGATCTACTCTGCACATCTACTTATCAGATCTAACTTAGTAATGCAATCACAATATATCAATGACAGAAACTGAATACCAATCACACACAACAAAAAATATACATGGTTCACCCTCTCTCTAGGGCTACGTCCAAAGAACTATTCTTTATAATATATTAAGATGAAGCATACAGTTCTTGTCTACACTCTTATCTAGAATATCTTCTTTCCCTTCTCTCTTTCTCTCCCCTCCCTACACACCCAGCTACAGGGTTGATCTTCACACCCAACTAAAGATCTTACAATACCAAAAGGCTCACTTTCTTAGCACTTCTCTCTCTCACAACAATACTCTCTCACAACATAACAATAGAAACTATGACAACAAATTGATACCCACCCCACCCAGGTCCTCTTGACCTCTATTTATACATTACAATCACTCACTGACATCCTTAGGCCGAAACCTAGGTGTCCAAAACCCTAGATACCAAAACCCTAGGTCAACTTGACCCTTATTTTCAGGGTTTCACCAACCTGTCTTTCCTTCCTTCTCACGCAGTGCTCCAAAGTATCCAATGGTGGATTTCTCTACTTGTTGATTTTACCACGATCCTTCTCTCTTTTCGATCTGTCATCCTCGATGTCCTCGTCCAATGGCTTACTTCGCTTCGTCGTTTCTGCTCTTTTGCTCACTTCGACCCAGTAACAGTCACTATGTCTCCCATGAAGTTCGCATTCTCCTTTTTCTTCCTTGACTCTTCGCGTACTTCCATAACCAAGGGCCAACAGGCCCCCAACACTCACCTGTGACTTGTCCCGAGGCACTTCATATCTCAGCTTCTTATTTTACTTTGAATTCAGACTGCGCATTGCAACCTCTACTTTCTTCTCTTTTCCTCCTCTCCTTCTTTGTGTAGACTGTATTCTCTGTGTCTGGTACCTAGTTTCAACTGCACCTGGTACCTAGACCCTTTTCTTCATGCTTCTACTGAGAGTTGTGAGGCAGATGGTTGTCATAGTACAACTTCAGTCGACTCCCATTCACTAATCCTTCCCTCCATTCTCCATTCAAAGTCTTCAATTGCGCAGCTCCTCCCTCTGTAACATAGGTGATATCATATGGCCCTAGCCAATGCGTTCTGAACTTCCCAGAATGTTTGATGAACTTATTGTCATATATCAGTACTAGATCACCTTGTTTAAATGTCTTTTTCTTTATGTGCCTTTCATGATGGGCCTTCTCTCTTTCCTTCTGAACCTGTTGATGGAATCCTACAATAAATATATCTTCCGCTAGTTCAATCAGCTGTGCAAGCCTCTCTTGAACAATGCCAGGGTCATCCATATCTATAAACGTAGAAATTCTTAGGCTTGGTACCAAATATTTCATTGGAACAACAACTTCAAGACCATATACCAACTTAAAATGGGTCTGCATTGTGAGTTTCTTTCAAGTGGTTCTATAGGCCCATAATAATGATGGTACTCTTAAATCCCAAGCATCCATGTTCACACTGCAAATCTTGGTTAGTGATGTTTCCAAAATCTTGTTGAATGCTTCAACTATCCCATTTTCTTATCGATGGTACGATGTGCTCTTCTGATGGTGGACTGCAAATTCTTCAGTCAGGGCCTCAATTGTCTTACTGATGCAATGTGTACCTTGATCACTCATAAGTATCTTTGGGCATCCAAAATTGGTTATGATTTCATCAAATATGAAGCGCACAATTGTAGTTGCACTACATTCCTTAAATGATCTTGCTTCGACCCATCTGGTCAAGTATTATGTTGTTGTAATTATGTCCCTTGCTCCTGTACACTTTCCTGGTGGGTTTATAGGTCCAACGAAGTCAATGGCCCATTTCTCAATTTCTTGTAGGGTCAGTTGTGGTGCTAATGGAATTTCATCTCTTCTAGATGGTTTCCCAACTCTTTGTTATATGTCACAGGCTCTGGAATAATCTTTAGCATCTCTGTGTAAGGTAGGCCACCAAAGGCCATCTCTAAGAACCTTCTGCGTAGTTTCTTTACCTGCATAATGTCCTCATGTGATGCCTTCATGAGATTCTGCGAGGATCAGTGGTCGCTCTGCCTCCATAACACACCTTATCAATATCTCATCAGGTCTCATCTAGTATAGATGTCCAGCTATAAGTGATAATTCTGCAGCGTGCCCTACTAATTGTTTCTGATAGGGAATTGTATACTCACTAGGTGTCATTCCTGTTGATAGGAACTAGACTATCTCTGTGAAGTGGTCATCGATCTTTCTAATGGCCAGTAACTATGCATCCTCCAAACTGGTCATCTCTTCACCATGTTCCAACCTTGACAAGTGGTCAGGACCTTTGTTCATTCTCCCTGTCTTTACTATGATCTCAAAATCATATTTTTGAAACAGAAGAAACCATCTACATATCATTCCCCCAAACACTGGCTTGTTGACTAGGTATTTCAACGTGGAGTGATTAGTGAACATTTTAAAGTTTCCTCCCAACAAGTAGTGGTGAAATTTTTGTAATGCATACACCATGGCTAACCCTTCTTGCTCAGTGGTGGTGTAATTAATCTCAGCATCAGATAGCTTTCTTCTAGCAAAAGCTAATGGGTGGTCAATATATCATCCTCTAGGTTTTTCTAACACAACTACTAAAGAAATGGAATATGCATCGACATGCACATGAAACTCCTTGGTCCAATCTGGGAAAACCAGAATAGGCACAGTAACTATTTTTTGTTTCAGTATGTTGAAGCTCTGTTGGCATTCTTCTGTCCAACTAAACTGACAATCCTTCTTCACCAACTTCTCCATGGGTATTGTAATCTGAACATATCCTTTAATGAACTTCTTGTAGTATCCTTTGTGTCCCAGCATAGTGCGCAGCTGTTTGACTGAAGTAGGAGGGGGTATATCAACTATAATGGCGATCTTGGATGGATCTACCAGCAACCCTTGCTTACATACAATATGGCCTAACAGAACTCCAAATGGTGAAAATAAAATGCATTTCTTCACATTCAAGGAAATTTGACACAGCCTGCATTTATCCAACATTAGCCTTAGACATTCAATATGATTCTTCAATAAACTAAAAAAAGCCCAATCATCAAAATATGCTTCTAGAAATTTATTCAGAAATTCCTTGAATGCTTCGACCACCACCCTGGAAAATATGGATGGGGAATTCTTCAATTCAAATGGCATCATTTTATATTGGTAGGATCCCCATTCTGTTGCACATGTGGTCTTATGGTGATCTTCCTTGGCAATCCAGATCTGATGGTATCCTGAAAATCCATCTGTAAAAGAATATACCTCTTGGCCTCCCACATTATCTAACACTTCGTGAGTGCATGGTGTAGGGAAGGGGTCATGCAAATAGGAATCATTCATCTTCCTGATATCTATGCAGATCCTGATCTCTCTTATCTTCTTGTCTTGCACCACCATAGTGCTAATCCACTCTGATTCTTCAACAGGTTCTATAATCCCTGCTTCCAATATTTTGTCAAGCTCAATCTTCTCTTTCTCCTTATATTTAGGGTTCAATATGTAAGGTCTCTGTTTGACTGATCTTTCATCTGGCTTTAAAGGAATCCTCATTTCTCCCATAGGCCCTTTAATTCCCTTCATATCAGTGAACTTGGATGGAAACAAGTCCTGATATTCATGTAGTAATTTTGTAATTTTGTCAATGGTAGCAGCATCCCAATAATCTCCAACATTTGCAAACTTTGGTGTCTTCTTTGTTCCAATATTGAACTTATTAATCTTGATCAACTGTCCAATAAATGGTAACTCAACTCCTGGTCCTTCCACATCTCTTTGGCCTTCATTTTCTACGATGTTCACCTTCCTAGGATCATCGTCTTCATCTGCATTGATGTTGTAACAACTTTGCAGTTTTTGGAGAGGCGTAGTCCATTCATCCTCTTCTTTCTCTAAAGAGAGGCTAGAGGCCTCCTCAAAAACTTTTTATTTGAAAATCTGTAGTGCTTGATCCACTGAAGGAAATTGACTTTCAAAAAAGAAGGTAGTTACAAAATTTTGAGTCATACCTTCCCAATCCGTAGTGATGAGGCGCATCTCTGCTTGGAGGTACCAGTTTCTAGGTGTCGTGTCTAGTGTGTTAATGAATTTGTGCACCCATTGTTCTTTAGGAATGTTTCTCCATGATTTCTCACAAATTCGCACATGGTCCTTTGGACAACGTCAACCTATGTAGAGAACTTCACAACCTTCTACTTGTGTTGAGAACCGCATTTTCATCAGGGTACAACATTGTACCCATTTTGTAATGTTGTGTTTATGTGTCCCCCACCATCTTGATGGTGTGGCTTTCTAGGCCTCATCCATTGCCAATAATATTTATTGTATTGGTAAATTCTCTTCAAAGACCGACAAGAAGGTTTCTAAAGGTTTTAGACCATCAAAGGTGGGTAAGTTTCTTACTGTTGTGCCAATCCAGCGAACTTCTCTGGTTAATCTAGCACATCTTCTTGTAGACACTTCATACATTTTATTCTGCCAGTTCTCCAGTGATTCTTCTAAGTCTGATGACCATGCACTGTCACTTTTCCAGCTTAGGTTCCCATTGGCTGTAGGATTAATGTAATCCTATTCTCTAGTTGTTAACTTGTATATATTTTCTTGTGCATATGTGTGGTCTTCTTCTCTGATAGGTTATGTGTACCACTGACCTTCATCTGCATCTAAAGGTGCGATGACCTTAAGGCCATCTCTTTCAAAATTCATACGTCTTTTCTTCAAATCAACCAAAATGGAATTATTTAAAGCCCAATCAATTCCTAACAGTGCAGGGTAAGGACAACTATCATCAACTATCTCAATTACCTCAAAATCTGCAAACATTCTTACTCCTTCGATGTCCACAGGGACATGTTCCAATCTGCCAAAGGGACTTAAAGCTTGTTGATTAGCCTGATAGGTGAATAGATCAACTTTGGTTTTCCCATCAGTGCCCAGGTTTGCTTCGTCATGACATTGACCTAAGACCCTAATTCGAGGACTACATAATCTATCTCATACTCTCCTATTTGAGCATTCAAATGTAATTCCTTATTTGTCCTTCTCTTCTTACCGATTTGGTGTACTACGCTATTCAGTAAGGGATCTATCTTTAATATCTCATATTGTCTGATTAAATTTTGTAACTCTTGTACAATGCTTTCATCTTGATCCAACTTAATACAGGTATATACAAATTCCATTAGCTTGCTTACGTATTTTCCTTCTTTTGGTGAAGCAGGCTCATCAAATGCCAGAGGAATTCCATATTCTCTCACTTCTGGTCTTGTATTTGATGAGGAAACTTGGTCTCCTCTGAATTCATTTCTTCCCTCCTCAAATATTTGTCTCTCTTTCTGTGCATCAAACGTTTGGGTCATCTCTATAGCTTTCCTGATTCCTGAGTCTTATGTAGTCCTCCCTTAGGTCAGTCTGTCTTCTCCTATAATAGCACCTCCTATGGTTATAAAAATGAATCTAGGGTCATCTTCGTGAGGTTCAGCACATATCAGTTGCACTTGCGGGTTCTGCTGAGGTCCTCGTCTTTCCTTAAGTTTAGCTAGCAGCATAGAACAATCTTCTATAACATGTTCAAACAAGTTGCAATAGCTGCAAGTAGTACAAGGGTTATAACAATCCCTTGCAAGGTGTCCTGGTTGTGTGTAGTTATAACATATTATCTGTCCTCTGCCTCGAACCATTCCTCATCCTCGTCCTCTTCCTATGAATCCACCGTGAGGGTTGAATTTTCCTCTCCCATGGGAGTTATACTATTTAGTGTTTCCTTATTGATGTACTTTGCCTTGAATATTGTATATGTCTCTTGACCTTTCATGCATGATATTGGCCCTTGGTTATGGAAGGAAGCAAAGAACAAGGAAGAAAAGGTGAAAAGTGAACTTCGCGGAAGACACAGTAACTGTCACTGGTTCGAAGTGAGAAAAAGAACAGAAAATATGGAGCAAAGTACGTAAAAGAAATCCATTGGATGAGAGGATTGAGGATGACAGATTAGCAAGGAAGATGGATCGAGGACAACTCAGCAAGTGGAAAAATCCACCATTGGAAGCTTTGGAGCACCGTGTGAGAAGGAAGGAAAGATAGGCTGGTGAAGCCTAGAAAAAGCGAGTCAAGTTGACCTAGGGTTTTAGACACCTAGGGTTTTGGCATCTAGGGTTTTGGCACCAAGGTTTCGGCCTAGGGCTGTTGATGAAGAATTGTAATGTATAAATAAAGGTCAAGAGGACTTGGGTTTGGTTGGTACGATATTGTTGTTTCTCCAGCTCTATTGTTGTGGTGATATATTATTGTATCGAGAGAGAGAAGTGCTAAGTGAGAGAGCCTTCTGGTACTGTAATATCTTCAGCTGGGTGCGAAGGTCAAGTCCCGCAACTGGGTGTGCAGGAAGGGGAGAGAAAGAGAAAAGAAGAAAGAAGATCTGCTAGCTAAGAGAATAGATAAGAACTGTATGCTTTACCCTAATAAATCATAAGCACAGTTCTGTGGACATATCCCTAGAGAGAGGGTGAACCACTTACATCTTGTGTTGTGTGTGGGATTGATGCTTTGATCTCTGTCATCGTTATATCGTTATTTTCATTGTTTTATTAGATCCTATCTATAATTGTGCAGGGTATATCTATATTGATAAGTGATGGATGCATGGTGTGTTGTTTTTGTACTAGAACCACTTGATATTCCCCTAGTTGAAGACATCTCTGTCCTATAACCCCAGCATAGCTACTTCGGGTGAGAATGGATCTACTTCGCAGGTGTTTCCGAAAGGGCCAGTAGCCAGGGCTTGTTGGTGCGCTCTTGGAGTGAACCATGGGTCTGCCCCTGTGCCAACAAATGTTTCTGTTACTGGGACAGGAATATTGTTGAGGGAATGTCAAGGTGTTTTCCATCGAAGGAATAGACTCAAAAGTGGATAGAGGATCAAGAGAAGGACTTTGTTGAATCCCAGAACAGGAACCTTAATCTTAGTACAAAGGATTGGTTGGAGAAATATATCGTTACCGATATACACAAGATCTTCCTTGGAGGAATCCACTAGAAGCTGTATGAGTGGCTAGCTAGACTAGAAGATACTCGGTTCAATATCTGATCTAGATCTCTTGTGGTTTGGATGTCAGAGTTGATCAAGAAGGACAAAAGAGTTGATAAATTTGTATCCAGAGCAGTTGATCATTGGTTTGATAGTACCATTGGAGGGTACATCACAGAGTTTGTTGTTGACAGAGTAGAGTCATACAACCAAGCTAAAAGATATTTCTTTAAGGGACGAAGAGGAAAATTTTTACAACTCCTAAAGTTGAGACTGAAGATGTGTTGGGAGTGGGAATCCCTCCTATGGACTTGCACTTAGGGTTTTATCATGCATGCAGAAAAGACCTAAATATTCCTACTTTTTACCATCATCCCGGACCTAATCCCCATTATTCTTAAGCAAATACACAATTAAGAAGATCAAGTGAACATACCTTATTTCCAGTGTTTGATATTGATGCTTCTTCATGCTTGGTCCCTCTTTGACTACAACTCTCCTCCCAAGGCTGACCTGCATTCACAAAAGACAAACAAAGAACTCCACATGCATTTGATCTATGGATTAATGGGTTAGAGATTTAATCAACATGTACGCAATAAACAATGAAAACCTCATATGGTGGGACGGGAAAATTACTTATTTATTATTAGCTTCACTAAAGAAACTTACAATGATGAAGCCGACCACTGCTCCAAAAAACTGGTCCGAGGCTCCTCTTCAACTATCTTCCAATTACTTTGCTCTATACTTCTCTTTTCACAAGGATGGCTAAAGGTTGGTACAAGGGGAATGCTCAATTGGGTATAGTCTCTTTACTATGATTTTCCTCCTTTCAAATGGGACCCTTACCCCTTCTTTTATAGGCTAGAAGGAGCTAGTTATTTGTTCGAATGACCGTCCATGCATGGTCGAAAGGTTTAGTTAACTTGCCCAAAGTTGTGTGTTCCGTCAGCAACTTTCATTTTTTCGTGCTTTTGTAGGTACACGTGGACTGTATTAGAGAAGCTAATGTGTACACGCTTGCAGTAATGGAGAAGGGTGCGTGGGCCTTTATAAGGATGGTTTTTCAACCAGAGTTGTTCAGTACTGGCTTGGAAAAGAAGGCATATGGGATGGCCTGATGTCAAGTAAGTATGTTTGATGCAAATTAGGGTTGTAATAGATGCCCCCTAATGTGTGAGGTCAATAGAGCATCCGATGGTCGAAATAAATTACCAATCTTTATCAACGTACCAAACCAGTGAGCCCAGGGACTAGAATTCGGGAGGTGCCATTTGCAAAATAACAATTGTCTCACTGAGGTGGGCATACCCATGCTCAGAATGAAATAAAATCATGTATACCAATCAAATACACTATATATCCATGTCATATAACTATATAAAGTGTAGCCGTGAGTAATACATAATGGATCTACATCTCAAAATCAAAAAGATATACATGTATAGTATCCATTTTCTAGAAGCTGATAAGGCCTGATGGTTGGAGATGAGGTCTTCAGAGCTCGAGTAACAACTTCAAAATATTCAAAACTCAGGTAGGAGTGTAATATGAGTGTACGACTTCACTACCCAGAGGTATTTGATGGCTCATCGATCATGGACTAGATAATCTTGATGATCAGACTGAAGGCTTCATTGATTTCGAACAAATACTAGATTGGACTTTCGGGATGGTCGACCATAAGGGCAACAGAAAAACTGTAGAGGGGCCAACTCAGGCTTGGAAAAACTTCCCTTGGAAAATAGCATGACAAATGAATAGACTCAGGTAGCATGGCATTAACATAAGTTCACGAGGCAGGAGGCAATGCAAACTCTCCATATGTTTGGAAGAATAACCAAATGGAGGAGGACACAGCTCAATGTAGCGGGAACATCTTCCTAAGGTCATATTAAATCCCAGGGATTGACGAACAAAATAAATGATGTGATTTATCCAAGGGCGACTCATTGTTCTGTCAATACAAAGAAAATACTTTTCCCTTCCTCTTTTTGGGGTATATTTGATTTTTTTGTCTTTTTCAATAATTTTGGAAAAATAATAAAAGAATGTTATGTTACAAAGGAGGGATGAGTGTCGCAAACATACGAGTTCTAGGCGCAATGAAAAGACTGATGTTCAAAGTAAGGACACTCAGCAAAAATCCCTCTTGGGGCCAAAGGTGTCAAGACGCAGAGGCAAAGTTCTACAGGGCTTGCGTATAAGGCATGCTTCAGATGGTTCAATTGAGAGAAACATGGAGCTGGCATTAGACCAAAGATGCAGGTATGCAAACGTGGTTAACAAAACACACAATGGTAATGTTCTTCGATGTAATTTTAACGAGCCCAGAGAAGGCAAGATCGGTGGTTTTTCATATTTAGAGAGTCTGAAAAACGTAAAAGTAGACTCCAATGGGGTACCATTTTTTAAGGTAGTCTAGTCGATTTGAAAAAGGGGTAAACCAACACTAACAAGACGTCTATTCAAAACCATTTTAACTAGTGTGATAAAGAAAATATCACTTAGCGATTTTTTCATTTTTAGGGAGTCTAAAAAAATCTTAACTATGGACTCCGTCAGGAATGTTCTTTTGGACCATTTTATTGACTGTGAAAGAATAAGGTCACTCGATGATCTTTTCAATTTTAGGGAGTCTGAAAAGAGATTAACTATGGACTCCATGGGCATTCCTTTTTCGTAAATTTAGTCCCTCGGGCCCGAAAAAGGGTTAAAATTATACCTGAGAATACTCTTCTAGAGATACGAAGCCTCTAGAGTATACCTTTGTTCGTATAGTTTACCGTCCGGACCGAAAAAAAGGGGTAAACTATCATCGAATAGATGTGACTTCAAATTTAATTTTAATGAGCATGAAAGGCCACAAGATCACTCGACAATATTTTCATGTTTAGAGGGTCTGAAAAGGGCTTAAAAGAAGACCCGTTATATTTTGGGAGTCTCGAGGGTGAGGTCAAGAGTGATAAGGAATCATGAAAATGATGCTCAAACTAGTAATCAGGGGAAAAGATACAAAGGAGTGTTGAGCCTATAGTCGTTAGTGACAGAATGGACACAGTCATGCAACCAGGATATACCTAGGGCATCCATGTTATGGTAGGCTCTACCACCAAATTACGACACTTCTAAACCAGTGATAAGGGTTTTGTGTTGTAACTCGATGGGATCGATCCTATGGAAAAGTGGAAAATACATTGAGATGCAAAAAGTGGAGGTGGAATCTTGACTTAAATACAACGAGTCAGAGAAAATGACTTTTTACCAAAGGACCTTCAAAACGCACCAACTCTCAAAAAAATTTCCAAATACCCAAAAGTAATATTCTTGTGATCATCCCAAGAAAACTCATGAACCATCTTAAATGAGTTTCAGTATAGAAAAAATGACAAAAGGGGCCGAAAATTCACAAAAAAGGGCCAAAAAATTCTATAAGTAGAAGTCGACAGCTCATTATCGCCATGGTTGATTCAAAAATTGACTAAAAGCCAAAACTGCCCCTTTGTGAAAAAAATTGATTCTGGGAGCTTCGGTGGATGAAACGACCATCTGTTTGGACCAAGTATAAACTCTCTCCTCTTGCAAATCAAATATTTCTTTATGCATTCAATTTCATGGTTTTGGGGGGCATCGACCCTCAAAAGGTCGGCCCTAGGTCCATGCGAGTTGTCCAATGACAAGCCACGTGTACACTCAAGCAGAGTAAAAACTGCATGCGTGTACATGCGACTGTCATCATTACAGCCTGCATGGACCTTTATTTAATGGAAAAAAAATTAAAAGCAAGGGTTAACCCTCCTGAACTTGGTTTTTTGTAAGATGTATGTTCACTGGAGGGAAAGAGAGCATGAGGATATTAGTGCGTTGGTTACGGAAGACCCTAATGTTGTTGCTGACTTAATGCAATGTGGACTGCTAAAATTCTTCCTATGTCCTTTTATGCGAGC
The DNA here is from genome assembly GCA_000966675.3 of Picea glauca. NCBI lineage: Eukaryota > Viridiplantae > Streptophyta > Pinopsida > Pinales > Pinaceae > Picea > Picea glauca. The sequence goes on along the minus strand of JZKD02S0189163.1, from coordinate 1,010,606 downwards.
ACAACCTAGGCTAATGAATGCCTTGGTTGATTATTGGCATCCCGACACAGAGGCCTTTATGCTGGAGGGGAAGTTGCTGGTGTCAACGACCAAGGACATATACTTTTTCACTGGCCTCTCTTAGCGAGGGGAACTAGTCAACTTCTGTATGTTTCCCTTGGGGCCGCATAACATATCAGAGTTGATTGGACTCTACTGTGAGGCAAGTACAGACATGATGAGCTCGCAAGTGTCGATAAGTAAGATCTCTAACTTAGCACTACAGGCTATAGTGTTTCTTAATGGGAGGATTATAGGGTCTTTCACTTTGCATCAGGCTTCCCGTGCACAGATGAACTATGCAGTCCAGTGCTTGAATGCACAAATTTTTTATTGGAGCTCCACATTGTTGGACTATATGAAGAGATAGATGACAGACTATCATTCACGGACTCAGAGGAACTTTGGGTTTGGAACCATTCTTTGCTCTTTCTTCTTTAAAATACTACCCAGTTTCAGTCCTCGAGAAGTGGTACAGGGACATCGGGCTTCTCTTCCTGCGATATGCAGATGGGTAGTGTTACTGCCATGAAAGGGGGGAGGAAGGACCAATGAGTCTTGTTATCGCACAGTTTGTAGTTTAGGTCAAAGGCTAAAGGATAGAGGCCAAACTGGCATAACAGGAACCTTCCCCACCCAATGTCACCTCAATGAGGAGGTTCTTTCTATTTAGGGAGGTTAACCCAGGGGAGACGTCCTCGATAACCTGGGGTTTTGAAGAGGCAAAGGTATAAATTCAAGATTAAATTTTCCCCCTCACAGGTTACCACCAAGTTCAGACAATCTGGCTAATTAGCCAATAAAGAAGTGTATGCCCAAATGAAAACACTTGCCCAGAACATGACAACAATAATACAGTATATATGCAGGCTATAACTCAATGGGTTAGTACTTAAATGACTATCTGATATCAATTAATAAGCAATGTGAAAACAATAGATATCAATGAGGTCAACGTTTTATCAATTAGTTATGGAAAAAGAATCAATTCACCAATAACTACCAAGATGATCAAGCTAACAATGTATCCAACCAACACTTTACTCAATAAATGCTTTAAATCATCATTCAATTGCTTATCATTAAAAATGGTTGCGTCAAGATGGATTATTCAAGGGTGACGTCAGCCTTTTTTAGGTTAGTTTGTTAGTTAGGGTTTCAAAATTCAAAGTTTTGAGAGTCGTTTTGGAAACTCTGACCTCAACGTTGTGTGCCTAAGATTAGTGCCTAAGGGTATATGGAGTCAATAAAGGAGAGGACGGAAGATTGAAGGGGTAATAGGCTAAAGACGAGAGTGAAGGGTTCTAGAGTGCTGCAATAGCAAGACCCTAGAATCAGAACCCTAGGGGAAAGAGGCTCACTCTGGTGTTTCTTAAGCAAGGCCTCGCGCTCTGTCCGCCTTCTTTAGGTCAAACTTGGCAAACGGCTAGCATAAGAAGAGGGTTAAAACAAGAGGATTTAATGAGGGAGAGTGTTGTAAAGAAAAGGCTCTATCACTAAACCCTAAAATATGGATGGCCCTACGTGTAGATAACCTAGGCCTAGGACGTCACCCTCCTTTTAACCTTTAAAATCAAAACTAGCTTAAGGGAAGAAGTTGGATGAGTGTAGCAAAGGCTAGGCTCTATCTTCTTCCTTCAATGGCTGAATATTTCTCTCTAAGGGGACATATGACAAGGACCTACTTGTGTTCTTGTCACCTAGGGTTTTAAAATCAGAAATTTTATAAGTAATTGCAAGAATTACTAACCTACAACCATTCAATCAAGAAGTTTTGCACGAAAAATGCTTACATATCATGAAGAAAAGAAAGTGCAAACCCTAGTTGTAAACCTTCCTCAAGAGAAATGCCATAATATGCCAAGAAAAACCTCCCATCAACATGTGTGCCTCACTTTTAAAGACAAAATACCCAATAAGGGCACAAAAATCAGACCTCACAAGTGTGAGTGATTGTGTTTTGTTCAAATGAGGGGAAAACATCCTCAATATATAGTGTATCATGACCTTTTAATTAATTTTAGGTCATTAAAAATAGCCAACAATGCTACAAACCAAAAATGATATTGTTTTACATTAAACTATTAAATGAAACCCTAAATGAGCAAAAAACAGGACGTCAAGCCCCTGTAGGGGAGACGTTTTCCCTTCTCAGGGAAAAATGCAACACAACATGACAAACGTTGGCCCTCCTTGGGCCTCCAAACTCTGCCACACGTGCCAAACTTCTCTGTCAACATGCCATACACTGGAGGTGACATCATGGCTCCTAGATGACATCCTGGGGCATCAAAAGGGGCATGTTCCACCTGCAATGGGTCAACCCCCCTGGGCTGGGCTCAGCTAAGGCATCCTAGATGAAAACATCCTCCTTCTTCTCTTGTGCAAAGGTTCGACCAATCACTATCCTGTCTCTGTCCCTGATGGGGTCCCAACAACCATCTAATGGGCTCTTCAGCCCCATGGAGGTCCGAACTAATCATCTCCCCATGTGTACCAGTCCAACTTGTACATGTCCGTCGGGCATGATCCCGCACATCAAAAAATTCACCCTCCATGGGTTCATTATTCATAGGGATCATAGCAATGTCAATCATATTTCATCATTAATTTTATCAAATGCATGCATAAACCCCTAGCATATCATCCAATAGCTCAAATACATTACAATGGCCTACTATACAAAGCCGAAGAAAAAGATACAAAGCCGAAGAAAAAGACAAAATGCCCTATTAGGCCGCATCCATAAGAAAAGGAAAGTTTCTAGAGGATATCATCCAAGCCATATAACATGAGGTGGTGTAGTCAAAGGATGTCTAAACATACAGGTAGAGTGAAAGATAGGGGTGGTATTATCCATGGGTGCCTTTGTAGAAGGTGAGTTGTACCTGTCATGGAAACAATTCTTTCCAAGCCCTTTATTGCCTTTATTCTTTCTTTTCTTTATTAATTTTTCTTTCTTTTTATTTCAAGGTCTAACTAGAGGACACTGCCTTGGTGTGGTGACTAGAGCTGACAGTGTTACCCACAAGTACTTTCACAGAGATGATAAGGCTGGCTCGTGATGAGACCCCCTTTCCCTTGGCCATGTAACCAAAGGTCACTACCCTTGCGTGGTAACCAGATAATGGCAATGTCATACTGCTAGGTACCCATGAACATAATGGGTTGGCTCATGATGAGACCCCCCATCCTCTTGGCTAGGTCTTGTTTTGTCATTTTTCTTCGAGTCCCTCTTGTTTCTTGTTGAGAAGATTTTTTTTTCCTTCTTAGGGATCCCTAGGCGAGGCATCTCTAGGTTTTATTTTTTATGGATTTTATCTCTTACCAGCTACTTTTACCTCCTGGGCCTTTAGCCCCTTCTTCCCACAAGATAAGGTGTAACCCCACAAACAAGTCATCCTAATGTCCGGAATAGGGGAATGGGATAGATGAGTGGGAGATAAGATGTAAGAGTGATGATATGATGGGAGCGGGCGATGGCCCTTCAAAATCCCCCCTGGTGGCTAACCAAAACCTATGGGTACAAG
>JZKD02S0189163.1:948063-975322 GCA_000966675.3 Picea glauca | reverse complement strand
TTTTAATGACTTATGGTTGAGTTTTAATTTTGCATGTGTTAATTAACCATTTGAGAAAACTTAGTGAAAGAATGAGGAAAGAAGAGGAATTATGACAGCCATATATACATTTGCATATCTGAAATGAAAGAATAAACAGCAAACCATAACACGCAGATTGATAACGGAGTTCGGCACAACTTTGCCTACGTCTCCGGGCCTTTTCTCTGTGGGGGAGGCTTATTTATTTCTTTTCAAAATATCAAAAGTACATCGCTGCAATGCCAAATGGCTACAAGAATTATCTGGTCATGTTCTTACAGATCTCTAGAACCATGCAAAGAAAATGGCACGCAAAACGAACGTCCGGATCTCCCATAAATGATCCGACAATGTCTCCTTCTCAAAAGCTTCTCTGCATCAAAATGGCTTTGGCTTGGCTTCTCCTTAGCATAAGTCTGCTCTGAAATGCCCTCTATGGCCTCAAAAAGGCCTGGGTTATATAGCTGGGAAGTTGGTTACTCATCTCCAACTTCCTCCCAAAAATTAGGCTCCAAAAATACCCAATATCTCCCAAAAATGGAGAAAAACAATTAAAAATAGGTTAATTAACAACAAAAATCCAAAAATCAGTTAAAAAACCCACTTTTAACTATAATATGGTTAAAATTGGGCATAATCCCCCTTCGTCCAGTGCACTCCCCCTTGGCAGGGTCATATGGACCACGAGTTGAACCATGGGCTGGGGCTTAGCCCCCAGCCCCCTCCTTTATGCGCACATACCATGCAATATATTTCATAATGTGGGTTTTATAACATAAAAATTAATTTGGTGTATTGGCAAAAGACCATTTCTTAAGGTGTTGGCTTGGTGGTGGTCATGGGTTCAAATCCCAGGGACCCCAAAATAATTTTTGAAACATGCCACTTCAACCGATGACTGGGTGCCACGTGGCTGCCCATGACTGGGCCACGTGGCATCTCCCCATTCAACGGATTAATGCCACTTGTCAACCATTAACTAGTCCAGTTGCCTGCCACATGTCTGCCCTGTCAGCAAACCTGCCCAATCACCATCATCCAAAGAGTGCCACATCATCTCTTGCACAATCAGCATGCTGATGTCATCAACATTGACTTTTTGACCAGTTGACCTTTGACTTTTTACCTGTTTGGGCTTCCGATCAGAACGCGATAACTTTCGCATATGGATCCTGTTTGACAAAGTAAATATACTACTGGAATCAGGAAGACAAGATGGACGCAATGGCATTGGTTTCATCGGATTTTGAGCACTTTCATTTTTTAGCATTTTTCAAGCCCTGTCAGGCTTCTGGATCCGATTTTGGATCACCTGTCCCTTCCATCATGGCCGATGGGGAAGGAAGAATCCACAGATCGTTGAAGTAAGTCATGCAAAATGACAAAACTTGGAAAATATCAACCTTATGGTGGTATGATACAAACTTGACATCGCCTTGAGGAGGTGGGTAATCGAAAGTACACATCAAATATGGGCACAAACCAACCCCTACGTTAACGATGCCCGGTTGGGGATTGTCAATCATCGGGACCCTGGATGCCCCCAATGAAGGGTCAGGTTTGGAGAAGGATAATTGATCAATGGTCACAATCCGGCCTTCGTTTGGAAACAACATGACCCAGAAAACTATAGCAACCATTGCTTGCATGGCATATTTCCAACTCCTAACTAACAATAGATTGTAGTCGAGGGATGCGTCGACTACTTCTACTTCGACACACACGACATTCCCTCCTAACTGCACGGGAAAAAAGGGGATGATGCCATGTGGTCGGAACGAACAATCGTTGAAAGAGGTAAGAAGAGTAGGCGATGGAGACAAAATAGGTTGGCCAATCACCTTCCAACACACCAACGACATGACGCATGTCGAGGTGCCCTCATCAACCACCGTGCATAAAATGTTAAGAGTAATTGTTTTTGTGGGGTAAGCCACTACTATCTAAAATGATACGTGGTAAGGGAGACGAGGTTTTAATTCGGTTGCATCCAGCATGATTGTTCCCAAATTACAAGTCTCGGCAGATCCTAAAGAGGCTAGAAAATATTTCCTCTAGGAAGGGCAGCTCTGGAGGAATTCCAAAGTAGACATCATGTAAGGGGTTTGAGATAAATCCTCCACCACAGAATAGTTTTGGGCGGCCCTTGCATTTGGGTTGTGAGGAGATTTCCTGAATGCACCTTTTGGGATGCATGTCATTGTTTCACCCAAAGTCTTCTCAATATGGAGAGGAAGAGATGGGATTTCAGCTTCTTTTCCTTTCTCAGAGGTGCTTGTCTTACTATATTCATGTGCTCTAGTCAATATAAAAGCATCACTTTTCATCATATACACATTCGTGGATGAAGGATTTTTCGAAGATGGAGAGGGTCCTTGACTGCCCCCTTCCGTGCTTGTAGAGGCTTGGGTTAGGTTTTTCCCATGTTGGAATGGATTCATTAACATAGCAGGTTGTTGCTATGTCACAAACTTTTGGGCCTTTGCAAGTCGAGGGCACTGGTGGGTTGGGTGGTCCCCCATGCACAGGTTACACGGATACTTCACCTTCCATTTTTTAGTGTTTCCCTCGCCAGCATTATTACTGGGTTTCTTATGCCCCTTACCCTTCTTTCGTTCTTTTTTCTTTCCATCAGGTTGTTGGGTGGCCTTCGGATTTGTCGATTGCACACTGTTTACATCCAACATTTGGGTAGGGGGAGCAGCCAAAACAGTAGTTTGGTTGGCCAATGTATGTTGTATAGACAATTGTTGCTTTTTTTTTGTCAGTTGTTCAGCGAGCTTGGTTTGTGCATTTGTTTTCTCAGTTGTTCAAGTATGGATCGTGGTACATCAGGAAAAACCTCGTACAATAAACTAGACTGAGAATAAATTAGCTCAAGTTGTTGAGATCTCATGATGGTATCTTCTTCGGAAAACACTCCCGACGTTGCGACGCCTTTGGATAGTTGTGGGACCAAAGACTTAAGGAACCACTCAAGCAGGAATGCTGGTGGGACTGGTACCTTAATCAAACTCTTCCAGTGTCTCCACTCTCAGATATGGTCAAAGATATGGTTCGCTTTTGTATGTTTTAAATTGGCCAACAATTCTGTGTCAGCGTCGTATCTCACAGGTAATTGGAAATGGTTTAGGAATGCCATTGCCAATTCGTTGAAGGAAGAATATCTCGAGCAGTCGAGCTCGATGTACCATTTGGCAACACTCTCGATGAGTGTGCGTTGAAACAATCACAATTGTATGGAGTTGTATTTCAATGAATTAGATGAGCACCAAAGATGGAAGGTGGTCACATGGTCCCCTGGATATTCATTAGGCTTGGCCTCAAACTTTGGTATGTCCAAAGGCAATTTCGTTGGCATAGGAGGCCAATGTGGATCATGACAGATGGTTCATTCAACAATATTGTCAAGTCCGAAAAATGTAAGGTTGCCAAGAAATGTATCTTTGGTTGGTGTTGTTGATAACCATGGGAAAAGGGGCCTGGAGTTTGGCTAGAAACAGGTTGCCAGAAAAGCTGGGTTGTTGGCCGAGGTTCTGGTAAAAACCATGGCCATGACTAGCGTATGGATTTTGCCTGTGAGGAGACATCATTGGTTGATTCCCAAAATAGGATGTAGATGGTTGGGCGTTCATTACATTCGGAGGACTTTGGGAAGGGTTGCCCCATGTTGATCCCATGGGCATAGGCATAGCACCTTGTCCAGGGTTCCATTGGTTGTGAAAATAATTGCCCCAGATCGACATTCCTGATGAGGGAACTAATCCTTGCCAAGAATTCCAAGGTCCTAATGCCGAAGAAGTTCCTGGGTTTTCCCCCTATGAAAGAATAGTACCCTGCATAGGATTAGGTTGGCCATAACTGGTGTTGCCCCCGGTTGAGAAAGTAGGTGACAATAAAGCATTGTTACCAAACCCACCGAATAAAGAAAATGGTATCGACCCTACCAACATATTATGTGAAGGTGTTCCTTGACTCCCTACTCCAATTGAATTATGGTGTGTGTTTGGCCTGACAGATTGCTGGTGGGTACCGCCAAGTGAAGGGGATGAAGGAGGTATATGACCTCCTCCATAAGGAAAAGCATTAAAAGGAGCTGAAGTGCCCCCCATGGGTCCTTCCAGAGGAGCATTAGAGCTACCTGCCCCCAGACCTAAAGTTTGTAAAGTGGAGTAAGATAGTACAGGACTGGTACCTGTGCTAGGCATCCTATATGAGAACAGAGGGCCTATCACATTATGTGTGAAAGGAGCAGTAGTCATTGCCAAAGATGAGATCAGGCCACTGCTCGAGGTAGAGGCAGTCCAGACTGAGGTGGCTTGGACTGGCGACAGTGGGGTAGGAAGTGGAACACCCCCTGTGAAGACAACCATGACGGGAATATCATAATTCCCAGAAGAAGAGAAAGGATTTGCCTCCGTTATTGTCCGCTTTAAAGGTGTCGAAAGGTCCTTTAACATAGGTTGGTCAGGTGTGATTTCCGGTGACCTGGTCGCTTCAAAAGACCCTCTTTGGTCCATCTTTCGCCTTAGTAGTGGCAGGGGTGGCTCCAGTGTAACTGGTGGTAGGCCAAGAAGCCTTTGTGACCAGTAGAGCTCATGATCCTCCACTGTGTGAGAAGATAAAAGACGCACTAGGGATTTCTATTGGTTCAAAAACAACACATACTAGAAAATTCCCTACAAGATAAAACAAGAAAACACTAAACTAGTTGGAAGAACAGTTATAACAACCAACACTAGAGCAACTTATCGGTGCAAGTGCAACTCGAACACAGAAACACCATCCGGGTATACTCTGCAAACCCTGGCCTGATGTCTATCCTAGGTACCGCGGTATACCCCCGTAGACACCTGTGTATGTCCCTAAAAAAGATAGGCAACTAGGTTTCCAGCGCGCGAACAGTCACCAGGCGGGTACAATCGACAGTTGGGTAGACAACAATGAGCATGGTATCGAGCCCAAAACCTGTCAAGGGTATCGAAAACAAGTGGTCCAGAAAACAACTAAGGACCTCGAACGGATTTGAGACCTACGAAGCTCCGTGGCAAATGCAATCAACCGAATCCCAAGACAGCCCTCTATATGTGTTCTCCACTACAATTGGTCTGGCTTTGGAGGGGTTATCTTCGCTACCTTTCTGCATGCGACCTCGTGTTTATACCTTGTGTTAGAGGGGGGTCCCGGATAACTTTCACAATACTGGACTGACACTCCCTAGCTCAGACTATAATGTTTGATTTAATGGCCTTGAAGAGTTTCCTCTCCAACCTAATTCAAGGCCCTAACCCTAAACTAGTTGGTTGACCCTACAAACATAAAAGGTCTAATTATTTTTAGATTTAGAGTTAATTTTTATGGCTTGTATTAAGTCAAAGGTTATGAAAATGAAACTAGTGATGTTTGAAAGATGAAAGAAAAATAAACAGAAAAATGGAAAAAAAATAACTTCTTCTTGACTCAAATCTTAATCAACTTTTCAAACTAAAAATTTCTAAGATCTTTGAACAGCAGACTCAAAACAAGAATTTACTCGACTACAAGCTACTTATCATCTAAGTAAATCATCAAGAACTTATGAAAGTAAAGACTTTTCCTAGTTACTAATGCAAACCAACTCTAATTAACCAAACAAAGAAATAAAAGTTTTTTTTTTTTTTATTTGAATGCTCACAAAGAAAAAAGGAAAAATATCAACAAGTAAAGACCAAGAAAACCTATGGCCTAAGCGTAGATCGCAAAGAGTCTCTCTAAAAACAACACACAAGAAGATTAAAAAAGGACTCTCACACTTTTCTAAAAACCTTATAAAAAAAAAATTGAGGAAAACTTCTTAATGACAAAGAAAACTATTACTGAGATCAAACCTAAGTTGTTGACCGCTATGACAAAGACCAAAAACCCTGAGAGGTATAACTCTTGACAAAGGAAAGGATGGCTGCCCCTCCTTAAACAACAATTTTATCAATAGGCACGCTGCTGACAGTTCGACAACTAGCGTGTGCACACGAGCTATGTAAGTTCAGAGAATGTGTACATGCATGTAGACCTTTTGCAGGCTGTGTGTACCTCTGCAAATATTAAAAAAATGAAAATAAAATCAATCAAGCACTAGTAGAGACTATTGGTATTGAGGACCAGCCAATCTTGAAGACTCAGAAACTCTCTTAGACAATAAAAATAAAACAATTCAAAGAAAATTTCATAGCACAAACCAATCTGAGATGAAACCTAAGATATAAACTACAAATAACAAAGACTAGAATGAGTTTCAGAAAACCCCTCAGAATAATTACTTCTGACAGGGGAGAGGATGAATGCCTCTCTAAAAGAATTTTTTTGAAATCATACACGCGACTGGCACTTCCTCGGCTAGCATGTACACGCGGGCTGTGTGAATGTAGGACGTGGGTACATGTGTGCAGACCTTATACAGGCTGCATGTACCTCTCTGGGTATCGAAGAAAAAAAAATGCAGTCAAGCAAAGAAACAGAGATAACTGGTATGGAAGACCAGAATATCTGTTAGCTCAGACTTTTGCAGAAACTTTAAAAACAAGGAATGAAACTAGTTTTTTAAAAATACCAAAGAAAAAATGTTCCCATAAACCCTAGGGTTCCCTAGTATGGTTTCCAATTCTGTTGTGGGTGGGAATCCCTCCTACGGACTTGCACTTAGTGTTTTATCATGCATGTAGAAAAGACCTAAATATTGATACTTTTTACCATCATCTCGAACCTAATCCCCATTATTCTTAAGAAAATACACAGTTAAGAAGATCAAGTGAACATACCTTATTTCCGGTGTTTGATATCGATCCTTCTTCATGCTTGGTCACTCTTTGACTACAACTCTCCTCCCAAGGTTGAACCACATTTACAAAAGACAAACAAAGAACTCCACATGCATTTGATCTACGGATTAATGGGTTAGAGATTTAATCAACATGTATGCAATAAACAATGAAAACCTCATATGGTGGGATGGAAAAAGTACTTCTTTATTATTAACTTCACTAAAGAAAATTACAATGATGAAGCCGACCACTACTCCATGAAACTGGTCCTTGGATCCTCTTCAACTGTCCTCCAACTACTTTTCTCTATACTTCTCTTTGCACAAGGATGGATAAAGTTTGGGACAAGGGCAATGCTCAATTTGGTACAATCTCTTTACTATGATTTTCCTCCTTTCAAATGGGACCCTTACCCCTTCTTTTATAGGCTAGAAGGAGCTAGGTATTTGGTTGAATGACCGACCATGCATGTCCGAAAGGTTTAGTTAACTTGCCCAAAGCTGTGTGTTCTGTCAACAACTTTCCTTTGTCCATGCTTTTGTAGGTACACGTAGGATGTATTGGAGCAGCTAGCATGTACATGCTTCTAGTAATGGAGCAGGGCGTGTGGTCCTTTATAAAGAGGGTTTTTTAACCAGAGATGTTCAGTACTGGCTTGGCAAAGAAGGCATATGGGATGGCCTGATGTTAGGTGAGTATGTTTGGTGAAAATTAGGGTTATAAAAATATGTTTTTGCATGGGAAGAACATCTTGAAGATACAATAGATCGAGAGGATTTGAAAAGACTAATGTTCAAAAATTCGTACAGAGACAATGACACAAAAGTTGGACATACGCGCAGTGGGAGAGTATTCAGAGGGGTTCACCTTGAGAACCTGTTTAAGAAAAACTATGGGGAAGAGGGTTTCTACAGTGGAGAAGAGGAAAATCTGAGAGACGGAGAACATTCAGAGCCTACTAGGACAAAGGAAGGAGAAAACAAAGAACTTCACCAGAATGATCCAAAATCATCAGGAACTTCGCAGATCACTAAAGTAAGTAATATCAATCCTCCTGTTATTTCAGCAGCACTAGGTAATCAAAATAATCAGAACCACTAGAGTCCTCAGAGTACTGTTACTAGTAGCTCAACATCTACTCAAACAGGAAACCTAGGTAGCTCTATGGAAGATGAGATGAGGCTCCCTATCTTTAGGGGAGATGGATATGAAGATCCTGATCATCATTGGTTTATGTGCGAATCCATATGGAATATTAAAAATGTCACCGATGAAGCTGTTAAAAGGCCTAGTTCAGCACCACCCTAAGGGATCGCGCACTGAGCTGGTACATGAAGCTTGTCCAAGGACTCGTGCAACCTAAGCCACTGGGTGAGAAAAAGAATGCGCTAATTGCATAGTTCAAGAAAACTAATTCAGAGTCTCAATGTATTACAAAACTAAACGATATCAAGAAGAAAGTAGCTAAACTGGTATGGGAGTTTGATCAAAGGTTCAAGACCTTAACAGGTCAATTAACTTTTCAAATCCCAGAGGAACAGAATAAATAATGGTTCATCATTGCCCTGTTACCACACATCAGAGTTCCTCTGATGTAGCAGAAGATTGTTTTGCAGGAAGAACCATTGGAAATCTCTATGAATCTTGAATCAACCCCTATGGGAGAATCTAGCTCAGGTATGAGTCATATCTTGAGTCAGCTAACTAGTTTGTCTCTACAGGTAGAAGACATGAAGAAAGACAAGGGGAAGGACAAAAGAGAAGATATATGGTGTGTAAGATGCAAATCAGAAGGCCATGATAAAGAACATTGTCCTTTATTCCATGAATATTTGGCCTCAGGAGCACTGAGCCCCTTGAAGCAAATCAACCTTCCCTGGTGCGAAGTATGTAGAAATAGGCATCGCATAGGTGAGTGATATTACATGCATAAGTATGTTCAGACTCCCACAAATTTATACTACAGATTCTGTAAGTCTATGGGGCACAACGATAGGGATTGTAGGGCCTATGAACTTATGCATGAAAGATCGAGGGACATATACAAGATCCAAGGAAAAGCACAAAAAGAAGGAAACACTCCGCAGTATAACTCCCCAGGAAGAGGAAATTTCAATCCTCACGGTGGATACAGAGGATGAGGACGAGGAGGAGGAATGGGCTGAGGCCAAGGATAGATCATTTGTTATAAATGCACACAACCAGGACACCTTGCAAGGGATTGTCAGAACCCTTGTACCACTTGCAGTTACTACAACTCGTTTGACCATCTTATATAAGATTGTCCTATACTGCTATATAAGCTGCAAGAAACACGAGGACCTCAGCAGAATCCACAAGTGCAATTGATATATTCTGAGCCTCGCAGGGAAGACCCTAAAGTCATTGTTATCACTCGAGGAGGTGCTTCTACAGGAGAGGATAGAATGACTCAAGGAAAGATTGTAGAATACTCAGGTATCAGAAAGGCTACAAAGAAGACCCGAACATTCGATGCAAAGAAAGAAAGACAAATCTTTGAGGAAGCAAGACAAGAGTTCAAAGAAGATCAAGGTTCCTCATCAAAAATACAGCTAGAAATAAAAGAATATGGAATGCCTCAGGAATTTGATCAGTCTGCTTCGCCACAGGAGGGAAAAGAGGTAAGCAAGCTCATGGAATTTTTATGCACCTGTGTTAATTTGATTCAGGATGAAGGCGTTGTAAAAGAACTACAAAACTTAATCAGACAATATGAACTAGGAAAGATAGACCCCTTACTGAATAGGGCAGTACATCAAATTGACAAGAAGAGAAGGACAAATAAATATTTACACTTGAATGCTCATGACATTGACCTCGACTTAGGGTCGGAGGTCAATGTCATGACAAAGAAAACTTGTGCATTGATGGGGAAACCAAAGTTGATCTACTCCCCTATCAAGCTTAGAATGGATAACCAACAAGTTGTCAGCCCCTTTGGCAGATTGGAACATGTCCCTGTGGACATCGATGGAGTGAGAACGTTCACAGATTTCGAGGTAATTGAAATTGTTGATGACAATTGCCCTTATTTTGCACTGTTAGGAATTGATTGGGCCTTTGGTAACTCCACAGTGGTTGATTTAAAGAAAAGGCGTATGGAATTTCGAAGAGATGGCCTTCCGGTCATTGCACCCTTAGATCCAAATGAGGGTCCATGATATACATAGCCCATCAGAGAAGAATACCATGCATACAAACTGGAAAACATATACAAACTGATAGCCAAACAGCAGGATTACATCAACCCTACAGTCGATGGGAATCTGAGTTGGCAAAGTGACAGTGTGTGTTCATCAGATTCAGAAGAAGCATTGGAGAACTGGCAGAACCAGATGTATGAAGTATCTACTAGAAGATGTGCTATATTAACCAAATAATTACGTTGGATCGGCACAACAGTGAGTAACTTACCCACATTTGATGGTCTGAACCCTTTAGAAACCTTCCTATCAAATTTTGAGACAAGTGTACCAACACAACAACGATTGTTGGCAATGGATGAGGCCCTGAAAGCCACACTAGCAAGATGGTGGGGGATGCACAAAATTAACATTACAGACTGGACACAATGTCGAACTTTGATGACAGTGCGGTTCTCAGCCCAAGTAGAAAGCAGTGAAGTGAGATACACAGGTCGAATTTGTCCAAAGGACCATGTGCGAAGTGAGAAGAGGCCTGGAGCGATATTCCCTGAGAAAAATGGATGCACAGATTCACTAACACATTGGACACAACCCCTATCAACTGGTACCTTCAAGCAGAGCTGCGCCTCATCACTGCAGACTAGGAAGGTATGATTCAGAATTGTGTAACCACCTTTTTATTTGAAAGTGAATATCCTTCAGTAGACCAAGAATTACAGATTGTGAGACAAAAGGTATTCGAAGAGGCAACTAGCCTCCCTATGGAACAAGAAGAGGATGAATGGACTGCACCTCTCCAAAAATTGCAAAGTTGCTACAACATCAATGCCGACGATGATGATCCCAAGAAGGTAAACATCATTAAAACAGAAGGCCAAAGAGATGTGGAAGGACTAGGAGTTGAGCTACCATTTATTGGTCAGCCAATCAATATTAATAAGGTCAATATTGGAACAGAAGAGACCTCGAAGCTTGCCAATGTCGGAGATTAATGGGATGTTGCTTACCATTGACAAGATTAAATAATTGTTGCACGAATATCAGGACTTGTTTCTGACCAAGTTCACTGATATGAAGGGTATCAAAGGACCTATGGGAGAGTTGAGGATACCTTTGAAACTAGGTGTGAAGCCCATCATGAAAAGACCCTACAGGTTGAACCCTAAATACAAAGAAAAACTGAAGATCGAGCTCGACAGAATGCTGGAAGTAGGTAATATTGAACCTGTTGAAGAGTTAGAGTGGATTATCCCTATGGTAGTACAAGACAAAAAGACAGGTTATATCAGGATCTGCGTAGATCTCGGGAAGTTGAATGATGCCTATCTGCATGACCCTTTGCCTACACCATTCACTGATGAAGCATTAGACAATGTGGGAGGCCAAGAAGTATATTCTTTTACAGATGGATTTTCAGGATACCATCAGATCTGGATTGCTAGGGAAGTACACCACAAGACCACGTTTTCTACAGAATGGGGGTCTTATCAGTATAAAATAATTCCATTTGGACTGAAGAATGCCCCAGCCATCTTTTCTAGGGTGGTGGTTGAAGCATTTAAAGAATTTTTGCATAAATTTTTAGAAGCATATTTTGATGACTGGATTGTGTTTAGTTAGTTGAAAAACCATATTGAATGTCTAAGGATAATTTTGGATAAATGTAGGCAGTGTCAAATTGCTTTAAATCTGGAGAAGTGCATTTTCTTCTCACCATTTAGAGTGTTGTTAGGACATATTGTATGTAAGCAGGCATTGTTGGTAGACCCATCTAAAATTGCCATTATCATTGATATGCCACCTCCGACATCGGTCAAACAAATGCACAGTGCGCTAGGGCATATTGGCTACTACATAAAATTCATCAAAGGATATGCACAGATTACAACACCCATGGAGAAGTTGTTGAAGAAATATTGTCAGTTTAACTAGACAAAAGAATGCCGAACGATCTTTGACACACTGATACAAAAGATGGTTACTACACCTATTTTAGTTTTTCCAGATTGGAGCAAATAATTTCATGTGCATGTCGATGCGTCTTCTATTGCATTAAGAGCAGTACTGGCACAACCTGGGGAAGGGGATATCGACCATCCATTAGCTTTTTCTAGCAAGAAGCTATCTACAGCTGAAGTTAATTACACCACTACTAAGAGAAAAGAATTAACCATGGTATACACACTGTAGAAATTATGCCACTGCTTATTGAGATGACACTTTAAAATGTTCACAGATCACTCTACATTGAAGTAGCTAGTCAACAAGCCAGTGTTGGGAGGTCGAATATGCAGATGGATTTTGTTGTTTCAATAATATGATTTTGAGATCATAGTTAAGCCAAGAAGGATGAATAAAGGCCCTGACCACTTGTCAAGGTTGGAACATGGCGAACAAGCCACCAGTTTGGAGGACACACTATTGAATGCATAGATACTATCCATTACCAATATTGATGACCACTTCACAAACATATTCCAGTTCCTGTCAACAAGAATGGCATTGAGTGAGTATACCATCTCTTAGAAGAAACAACTAGTGGTGTGCGTTGTAGACTTTCCACTTATAGCGAGACATCTATATAATATGGGACCTGATGAGATATTAAGGAGATGCATTATGGAGACGGATCACCCACTAATCCTCATGGAAGCTCATGAAGGCATCGTAGGAGGACATTACGTAGGGAGAGAAACTGTACAGAAGGTTTTGAGAGCTAGCCTTTGGTGGCCTACCTTACATAGAGATGCTAAAGATTATGTCAGAGCCTGCAATGTATGCCAGAGAGTTGGGAAACCGTCCAGATGAGATGAAATACCATTAGCACCACAAATGACCCTACAAGCATTTTAAAAGTGGGCCATTGACTTCATGGGACCTATAAACCCACTGGGAAATCACATAGGAGCAAGGTATATCATTACTGCGACAGAATACTTAACCAGATGGGCCAAAGCCAGAGCAGTCAAAGACTGTAGTGAAACTACAGCTACACTTTTTATATTTGATGACATAATAACCAGGTTTGGATGCCCCAAGATCCTTATGAGTGATCAAGGCGCACACTTCATCAATAAGACGGTTGAACCATTCACTGAAGAATTTGCAGTCCACCATCAAAAGAGAACACCTTACCATCCACAGGCAAATGGGACAGTCGAAGCCTTCAACAAAATCTTGGAGATAGCACTAACTAAAATTTGTTGTGCGAATAGGGATGATTGGGATTTAAGAGTACCAGTAGTATTGTGGGCCTATAGGACCACTTGCAAGAAACTAACAATGCACACCCCTTTTAAGTTAGTATATGGTCTTGTAGTTGTTGCCCCGATGGAATACTTAGTGTCAAGATTAAGAATCGTTGCCTTTACAGGTATGGATGATACTGGCGCTATTCAAGAGAGGCTTGCACAGTTGGTTGAACTGGAAGAAGATAGATTTATTGTAGGTTTCCACCAGTAGGTTCAGAAGGGAAGAGAAAAGGCCTATCAAGACAGGAACATCAAGAAGAAGGCATTCAAGTAGGGTTATTTAGTATTGTTGTATGACAATAAGTTTACAAAACATCCATGGAATTTTAGGATGCATTGGCTTGGACCATATGAGGCTGCCTGTGTTACCGAAGGGGGGAGGTACACAGTTGAAGACATTGAATGGAGAGTGGAGGGAAGGATTAGTGAATGGGAGTCGGTTGAAGTTGTACTATGACAACCAATTGCCTCGCAGACCTCAATAAAAGAAAGAAGAAAAGAGTCTAGGTACCAGGTGCAGTTCAAACTGGGTACTAGACACAGAAAAGACAGTCTGCACAAGGATGAGAAGGAGGCATAGAGTAGAAAGAAACGGTTTCCCTGCACAGTCCAAAGTTGAAGTAAAATAGAAGGATCAGATCTTAATTGCCTTGAGACAAGTCATAGGTGAGTGTTGTGGGCCTATTGGCCCTTGGTTATGGAAGGAAGAAAAGAACAAGGAAGAAAAAGTGAAAAGTGAACTTTTCGGAAGACACAGTAACTATCGTTGGGTTGAAGTGAGCAAAAGAGAAGAAAATATGGAGAGAAGTATGGAAAATAAATTCGTTGGACGACAGGATCGAGGATGATAGATCAGAAAGGAAGATGGATCGAGGACAACTCAACAAGTGGAAAAATCCACCATTGGATGCTTTGGAGCACCACACGAGAAGGAAGGAAAGACAAGCTGGTGAAGCCCGAAAAAAGTGCGTCAAGTTGACCTAGAGTTTTAGACACCTAGGGTTTTGGCATCTAGGGTTTTGTCACCTAGTTTTTGACCTAGGGTTGTCGATGAAGAATTGTAATGTATAAATAAAGGTAAAGAGGACCTGGGTTGGCTTGGTACGATATTGTTGTTGATCTATCTCTATTGTTTTGGTAAGATATTATTGTATTAAGAGAGAGAAGTGCTAAGTGAGAGAGCCTTCTAGTATTGTAAGATATTCCGCTGGGTGTGAAGATCAAGTTCTGTAGCTGGGTGTACAGGAAGGGGAGAGAAAGAGAGAAGAAGAAAGAAGATCTGCTAGATGAGAGCACAGAAGAGAACTGTATGCTTTAACTTAATAAATCATAAGCACAATTCTATGGACATAGCCCTAGAGAGAGGGTGAACCACGTACATCTTTTGTTGTGTGTGGGATTGATGCTTTGATCTCTGTCACGATTATATTGTTATTTTCATTATTGTATTAGATCAGATCTATAATTGTGCAGGGTAGATATAGCTTGATAAGTGATAGATGCATGTTGTGTTGTTGTTGTACTAGAACCACTTGATATTCCCCTGGTTGTAGACATCTCTGTTCTGCAACCCCCTCATAGTTGCTTTGGGTGAAACTGCATCTACTTCACAGGCATTGCCGAAAGGGCCAGTAGCTAGGGCTTGTTGGTGCACTCTTGGAGTGAACCCTAGGTCTGCCCCTGTGCCAACACATGAGATCGTAAGCCCTATAATCCCTATCATCATGCCCCTTGGACTTACAGAACATACAATACAAATTTATGGGTGTCTGCACATATTTTTTCATGTAATATCACTCACCAAGGTGATGTCTGTTTCTGCATACCTTGCACCAGGGTAAGGTGACTTCCTTCAAAGGGCTCGGAGCTCCAGAAGCCAATTATTCATTGAATAGGGGACAATGTTCCTTTTCGTGGCCTTCTGATCTGCGTATGACACACCAAATGTATTCTCTTTTATCTTTTCCCTTGTCTCTCTTCATATCTTCGACCTACAGAGACAAACTAGTTAGTTGACTCAAGATCTGACTCATACCTGAGCCAGATTCTCCCACAGGGGCTGATTCTAACTTCATGGCAGTCTCTAGCGCCTCAGACTGTGAAGAAATATTCTATTGAATCAAGGGAACTCTGATGTGTGGTAAGAGGGCAGTAATGAACCATTCTTTATTCTATTCATCTGGGATCTGAAAAGTTAATCGGCCTGTTGAGGTTTTGAATCTCTGATCAAATTCCCAAACAAGTTCAACCACCTTCTTCTTGATCTCTTTCAACTCTGTAATATATTGTGACTCCGATTTGAGTTTCTTTAACTCTACAATTAGTGCATTCTTAATATGAATCAGTGGCTTGGGTTGTGCAAGTCCTTGTACAAGCTTCATGTACCAGCTCAGTGCGTGATCCCTTAGAGTGGTACTAAACTGGGTTCTTTTGATAGCTTTGTCAGTGACATTTTTAATATTCCATATAGATTCACATAGGAACCAGTGTTGATCAGGATCTTCAGATCCATATCCCCTAAAGATAGGAAGCCTCATCTCATCTGCCATAAATCTTCCTAGGGTTCCTGACTGAGTATGTGGTGGACTACTAGTGACAGAACTTTGGATGCTCTGGTGAATAGGATTACTCTGATTGCTTAGTACTACTGTATCAACAGGAGGGATAACAATACTTACTTCAAATGTCTGCACAGTTCCTAAAGTTTCAGTTTATTCCCAGCGAATCTCTTCATCTTTTCCTTCCTCTGCCCTAGCGGGTTTTGAATGTTCTTCGTCTGTCAGATCTGCCTCTTCTCCACTGTAGAAACCCTCGTCCCCGTAGTTCTTCTTAAACAGGTTTTCAAGGTGAACTTCTCTGAACACTCTACCACTGCACATATGTCCAGCTTTTGTGTTGCTATCGTTGTCTGAATTCTTGAACATTAACCTTTTTAGATCCAACCAATCTACTATATCTTCAATATGTTCTTCTCATGCAATATCATCTTGAGTCTCAGCTTTAGAAATTGCAAAAAATTTCCTCTAGATCCCTTGAAGAAGTATCTCTCGGCCTGACCATATGATTCTACTCTGTCAACAACAATCTCAGTGATGTACCCTCCAATGGTGTTATCGAACCAGTGATCTACTGCTCATTATATGGCATTATCAACTCTCTTGACCTTCTTGATCATCTTCAATGTCCAAACCACAAAGGACTAGATCGGATTTCAAACTAGGTATCTTCTAATCTAGAAAATTTCTTGTATATCATTAAAGATATATTTCTCCAAACAATCCTCTATACTCATATTAGGTTCTTTTTCTGGGCTTTAGCGAAGTCCTTTTCTTGATCCTCTATCCACTTTTAATTTTCTATCTTCGATGGAAACCACCTTAGCATTCCCTCAGGAATATTCTGGTCCCGGCAATGGAACCATTTCTTGGAACAGGGGCAGACCCAAATTTCATCTCCTAGAGCTCACCAACAAACCCTAACTATTAGCCCTTTCGGCAACACCTGTGAAGCAGATGCAGTCTCACCTAAAGCAGTTATGAGGGGGTTGTAGGACAGAGATGTCTACAACCAAGGGAAATATCAAGTGGATCTAATATAAGGATAGAACAATATTCCTATATCATTTATCATCTTAGATCTACTCTTCACATATACTTATCATATATAACTTAGTAATGCAATCACAATATATCAATGATAGAAACTGAATACCAATCACACACAACACAAAATATATGTGTTTCAACCTCTCTCTAGGGCTACGTCCACAGAACTGTGATTTATAATATATTAATATGAAGCATACAGTTCTTGTCTGTGCTCTTAGCTAGAAGATCTTCTTTCTCTTATCTCTTTCTCTCCCCTCCCTACGCACCCAGCTGCAGGGTTGATCTTTGCACCCAACTGAAGATTTTACAATACTAGAAGGCTCTACTTCTTATCACTTCTCTCTCTCACAACAATAATCTCTCACAACATAACAATAGAAACTATGACAAAAACTTGATACCCACCCCACCCAGGTCCTCTTGACCTCAATTTATACATTACAATCACTCACCAACATCCTTAGGTCGAAACCTAGGTGTCCAAAACCCTAGATACCAAAACCCTAGGTGTCTAAAACCCTAGGTCAACTTGACCCATATTTTCAGGGCTTCGCCAGCCTATCTTTCCTTCCTTCTCATGCGGTACTCCAAAGCATCCAACGGTGTATTTATCCACTTGTTGATTTGTCCACGATCCTTCTTTCTTGTTTATCTATCATCCTCGATCTCCTCATCCAACGACTTACTTCGATCCATCTTTTCTTCTCTTTTTCTCACTTCGACCCAGTAACAATCACTGTTTCTTCCGCAAAGTTCGCATTCTCCTTTTTCTTCCTTGATTCTTCATGTACTTCCATAACCAAGGGCCAACAAATTCTAAGAATTTATGCAAAAACTCCTTGAATTCTTCAACCATCACTGTATATTGGTAGGATCCCAATTATGTTGCAAATGTGGTCTTATGGCAATCTTCCTTGGCAATCTGGATCTGATGGTATCCCGAGAATCCATCTGTAAAAGAATATACCTCCTGGCCTCCCACAATATCTAACACTTCGTCAGTGAATGGAGTAGGGAAGTGGTCATGCAAACAGACATCATTCAGCTTCCTAATATCTACACAGATCCTGAGCTCTCCTGTCTTCTTGTCTTGCACCACCATAGGGCTAATCCATTATGATTCTTCGACAGGTTCTATAATCCCTGCTTCCAAAATTATGTTGAGCTCAATATTCACTTTCTCCTTATACTTAGGGTTCAACCTGTAGGGTGTTTGTTTGACTGGTCTTGCCTGTGGCTTGAAATGGATTCTCAGTTCTCCTATAGGCCCTTTAATGTCCTTCATATCAGTGAAATTGGTTGGAGACAAGTCCTGATATTCATGCAATAACTCTATAATCTTGTCAGTGGTAGAAGCATCCCAATAATCTCCAACATTTGCAAACCTAGGTGTCTGTTCTGTCCCAATATTGACCTTCTTAATCTTGATCGGTTGCCCGACAAATGGTTAATCAACTCCAGGTCCTTCCACATCTCTCTGGCCTTTTGTTTCTATGATGTTCACCTTCCTGGGATCATCATCTTCATCAGCATTGATGTTGTAACATCCTTGCAGTTTATGAAGGGGCGCAGTCCATTCATCCTCTTCTTTTTCTAAAGGGAGTCTAGAGGCCTCCTCAAATACTTTCTATCTTACAATCTATAATGCTTGATCTACTGACGGATATTGACTTTCAAATAAGAAGGTAGTTACAAATTTTTGATTCATACCTTCCCAATCTGTATTGATGAGGCGCAACTCTGCTTGAAGGTACCAGTTGATAAGGGCTGTTTCCATCATTTTAATGAATTTGTGCACCCATTTCTCTTGAGGAATGTTGTTCCAGGATTCTTCACAACTTCTCCCATGGTCCTTTGGGCAGCTTCGACCTGTGTAGCGAACTTCATATCCTTCTACTTGTGTTGAGAACCTCGTTGTCATCAGGGTACGACATTGTACCCATTCTGTAATATCATTTTGTGTGTCCCCCACCATTTTGCTGGTGTGGATTTCAAGGCCTCATCCAATGCCAAAAATCTATGTTGTGTTGGTACACTTGCTTCAAAGTCTAATAAGAAGGCTTCTAAAGGGTTCATAACATCAAAGGTGGGTAGGTTACTTACTGTTGTGTTGATCCAACAAACTTCTCTAGTTAGTCTAGCACATCTCCTTGTGGATACTTCATACATTTTGTTCTGTCAGTTCTCGAGTGCTTCTTCTGAATATTATGAACATGTGTTGTCGCTTCGCCAACTTAAGTTCACATCGGTCATAGGATTAATGTAATCTTGTTGTCTAGTTGTTAGTTTGTATATGTTTTCTAGTTCATATGTGTGGTCCTGTTCTCTGATACGTTATGTGTATTTTTGACCTTCATCTGGATCTAAAGGTGCAATGACCCTAAGGCCATCTCTTTCAAAAATCATACTTCTTTTCTTTAAATCAACCACAGTGGAATTATTGAAAGCCCAATCAATTCCTAGCAACACAGGGTAAGGACAGCTATCATCAACTATCTCAATTAACTCAAAATCTGTAAACATCCTTACTTCGTCGATGTCCACAGAGACATGTTCCAATTTGCCAAAGGGGCTTACTACTTGCTGATTAGCCATCCTAATCCTGATGGGGGAATAAATCAACTTCGTTTTTCCCATCAGTTCCCAAGTCTGCTTCGTCATGACATTGACTTCCAACCCTAAGTCAAGGACCACATAGTCTATATCATAATCTCCTATTTGGGCATTCAAGTGTAGTTCCTTATTTGTCCTTCGCTTTTTAATGATTTGGTGTACTACCCTATTTAGTAAGGGGTCTACCTTTCCTAGCTCATACTGTCTGATTAATTTTTGTAGCTCTTGTATAATGTTCTCATATTGAATCAACTTAATACAAGTATATAAAAATTCCATGAGCTTGTTTACCTCTTTTCCTTCTTTTGGAAAAGCAGATTGATCAAATTCCAGGGGAATTCCATACTCTCTTACTTCTGGTCTTGTTTTTGATGAATATCCTTGGTCTACTTTTAACTCTTTTCTTTCCTCTTCAAATATTTGTCTTTCTTTCTTTGCTTCAAAAGTCTGGGTCTTCTCTGTAGCTTTCCTGAATCCTGAGTCTTTTGTAGTCTTCCCTTGGGTCATTTTGTCTTCTCCTGTAACAGTGCCTCCTCTGGTGATAACAACGACTCTAGGGTCTTCTCCGTGAGGTTCAACATATATTAGTTTCAATTGCGGGTTCTGCTAAGGTCCTCGTCTTTCCTGAAGCTTAGACAGCAGCACAAGAAAATCTTCTATAACGTGTTCGAAGGAACTGCAGTAGTTGCAAGTGGTACAAGGGTTCTGAAAGTCCCTTGCCAAGTGTCTCAGTTGTGCGCAATTGTAACAGATGATCTTTCTTTGACCTTGACCCATTCCTCCTCCTCTTCCTCTTCCTCTTCCTCTAAATCCACTGCGAGGATTGAATATTCCTCTCCCAGGGGAGTTATACTACGTAATGTTTCCTTCTTGTGGTACTTTGCCTTGAATTTTGTATATATCTCTTGACCTTTCATGCATGAGATTGTAAGCCCTACAATCCCTATCATCATTTCCCATGGACTTACAAAACATTCAATACAAATTTGTGGGTGTATAAGCATTATTTTGCATGTAATAGCACTCGCCTAGTCGATGTCTATTTTTGCATACCTCGCACCAGGGTAAGGTGACTTGCTTCAAAGGGCTTGGATCTCTAGAGGCAAAGTATTCATTGAATAGGGGATAGTGTTCCTTGTCATGGCCTTCTAATCTGCATCTAACACACCATATGTCTTCTCTCTTATATTTTCCCTTGTCTTTCTTCATATCCTCGACCTGCAGAGACAAACTAGTTATTTGACTCAATATTTGACTCATACCTGAGCTGGATTCTCCCATAGGGGTTGATTCTAGCTTCATGGCGATCTCCAGCACCTCAGCTTGTGAAGAAATCTTATGTTGCATCAGAGGAACTCTGATGTGTGGTAAGAGGGCAGCAATGAACCATTCTTTGTTCTGTTCATTTGGGATCTGAAAAGTCAATCGACCTGTTAGGGTCTTGAATCTCTGATCAAATTCCCACACGGTTTCAGCTACCTTCTGCTTGATCTCCTTCAGTTCTATAATACATTATGATTCTGATTTGGGTTTCTTGAACTCTGCAATCAACATGGTCTTGATTTGATTTAGTGGCTTAGGCTGTGAAAGTCCTTGGAAAAGTTTCATGTACCAACTCAGTGCGCGATCCCTTAGGGTGGTATTAAATTGGGTTCTTTTGACAGCTTCGTTGGTGACATTTTTAATATTCCATACAGCTTCACATAGGAACCATTGCTGATAAGGGTCTTCAGACCCATCTCCCCTAAAAATAGGGAGCCTCATCTCATCTATCATATATCTTCCTAGGGCTCCTGACCGATTATGTGTTGCACTACTAGTGACATTTCTATGAATGCTCTAGTGGTTGGGATGAATCGGATTTCTTAATGCTACTTAATCAACATGAGGGATAATAGTACTTACTTCAGCACTCTGCTCAATTCCTAAAGTTTCAGGCTCTTCCTGGCAAGGCTCTTCAGTGTTCCCTTCCTCTGCCCTAGCGGGTTATGAATGCTCTTCATTCGTCAAATATGCCTCTTCTCCACTGTAGAAACCCTTGTCCCCGTAGTTCTTCTTAAAAAAGTTCGCAAGGTGAACTTCTCTAAATGCTCTCCCATTGTGCGTATGTCAAGCCTCTATGTCGATGTCGCTATCTGAATTCTTGAACATCAGCTTTTTCAAATCCGACCAATCTACTGTATCTTCAAGATGTTCTTCTCATGAAATAGCATCTTGATTCTCAACTTTAGGAAGTGTAAACATTTTCCTCTGGGTCCCTTGAAGAAATATCTCTCGGTTTGGCTATATGACTCTACTCTGTCAACAACAAACTCAGTGATGTACCCTCCAATGATGTTATCAAACCAGTGATCTATTTCTCATGATACAACATTATCAACTCCCTTAACCTTCTTGATCAGCACCGAAGTCCAAACCATAGGAGGTCTAGGTCTGATCTCAAACTAGGTATCTGCTAACCTAGCTAACCACTCATATAGCTCCTGATGGATTCCTCCAAAGAAAATTTCATGTATATCAGTAAAGATATATTTCTCCAACCAATCCTCTATACTAAGATTAGGGTTCTTGTTTTGGGCTTCAGCAAAGTAGTTTTCTTGATCCTCTATCCACTTTTGAGTCTCTGTCTTTGATGGAAACCACCTTGACATTCCCTCAAAAATATTCTTGTTCCCGGCAATGGAACCATTTGTTGGCACAGGGGTAGACCCAGGGTTCAGCTCCAAGAGTGCACCAACAAGCCCTAACTAATGGCCCTTTCGGCAACACCTGCGAAGCAGATGCAGTCTCACCCAAAGTAGCTATGGGGGGGTTGCAGGATAGAGATGTATACAACCAAGGGTAATATCAAGTGGATCTAATACCAACACAATACAACATGCATATATCACTTATCGGGTTAGATCTACTTCACACAATTGCAGACTGGATCTATCAAGGCAATGCAATAGAATTATATCAATGACAAAGGATAGAACACCAATCACACATATGACACAAGATATATGTGGTTCACCCTCTCTCTAGGGATACACCCACAGAACTGTGCTTATAATATATTAAGATAAATCATACATTTCTTGTCTACGCTCTCAGCTAACAAATATTATTTCTTCTCCTCTCCTTCTCTCCCCTCCCTGTGCACCCAGCTACAGGGTTGATATTCACACCCAGCTAAAGATCTTACAATACGGAAGGCTCTTGTACTTGACACTTCTTTCTCTCTCACACAACAATAATCACTCATGCCAATCACAGAAACTAGAACGATAATACCAAATTGATACCAACCCATCCTAGGTCCTTTAGACCTCTATTTATACATTTACAATAGCTCATTGACATCCTTAGGCTGAAACCTAGGTGTCAAAACCCTATATACCAAAACCCTAGGTGTCTAAAACCCTAGGTCAACTTGACTTGAATTTTCAGGGCTTCGCCGACCTGTCTTTCTTTCCTTATCGCGTGGTGCTCCAAAGCATCCAACAGTGGATTTTTCTGCTTGTTGACTTGTCCACGACCCTTCTTTATTGTCGATATGTCATCCTCAATCTCCTTGTCCAAAGACTTGCTTCCTTTTACTTTTCTCTGTCTTTCCTGCTCTTTTGCTCACTTCAACCCAGTAACAGTCACTATGTCTTCCGTGCAGTTTTCATTCTCCCTTTTCTTCCTTGATCTTCGCATACTTCTATAACCAAGGGCCAACAGAAGCCCACTCAGGTACCTCTTAATCTTAACTTGTTCATCCTTGATGAAAGAAACATATTTTAGCATCTCTAATAACCCCCTTTCATATTCATCTATGGTCATACTCCCAATCTTGAGTTCAAAGAACTCCTTCATCTTCTTATCATAGTATCATTTGGTTGAGTACTTCTTTTGAAAATACCTTTTGAATTCTCTCCAAATAACATTTTTCTCATAAATGTGTTGCACTCACACAAACTAATCCCACCACATTGATGCTTTTCCTTTTAGTTGATATATGTAAATTATTCCTTTTGTTTGTGAAGATTAATTATGAAACTGAAAATGTTTTCTCATGCCCAACAACCAGGTCTCAACATATTCATCCTTCTTATGTTCACCATCAAATTTAGGTGGATTGATTTTATTCATTTCTCCCTATAGCTCATCTACTCCAAACTTCTTCTTATGCTTCCTGACAGGGGATGGAATTGAACTACTATGTGTTCTTCTATTTTAATTCCTTGGGGAGTGATGGTGATGTCTACCATCACTCTTGGTTATTCTCCTCTTATCATGATACCAGCGACTCCCTGATTTTCTTGACTCGGTCTCCCTATCTATCTTCTTCTCTATTTTGTCTAAGATCTGCATTAACTTGATGTTTAAGCCTTCTTGTTGCTCCTTCGATTTCATAAGCTTCTTGTTATCAAATTTATAACTTTGGACATTTTTTTTCAAAATTTGTATGGTCTCCACTAAGTTCATGCTCTCTTCCTTTCTGTCTTCTCCATGTCCATTGGACTTTTTTACTGCAACATCCACACCCATACCAGATATTTTTCCTTCCTCTTAATAATTTTAAGTTCCTTGGGAATCATCCATATCTTGGTTCTACAAAATGTGTGTGCAACAGGATTTGTAAGGCTACAAGAATTTAGCAAATCCATCATTTTATACAACATTCTATTCTTTAGAATTTTATCAGAAATAATTTTTATTTTTATTTTTTGTGAAGTCTTAATATATATATATATATATATATATATATATATATATATATATATTTATTTATTTATTCTGGAGTGAATACATGGACACCTCTATCCATGAATCCACATGACTAATTCTAGTATCCCCCCTTCAAAAATTTTTAGTAGGAAGATTATTAATGGCATTACAAAGAAGATAATTTTGTTAGCTCGAGCATTCTAGCATTGATGCTCAGGCACCGTATGATTATCTTCGAATTAGATCTTGATCGTTAAAATATTTCACCACAGGTCTAAGGTATTTATTTATTCACTTCAAACTTCCATGGCCTCCAAAATACACTCTTGTGTTCCACCACCCTTAATTTGCTCCCATAATTTGAAGTTTTTCTTGTTTCATTCATGTCATAACTCTTGCCTCCTCCAAAAGGCACTGTGGTGTTCCACTATATCCATTATACACCTATACTTAATCATTTTCTCCAATATCTCATTGCAGGTTTACGGTCATTTTCTTATGCTTCATCATCTCCATGATATCCTTCACACCCACGAAGTATTCACACTTAGTCAAATTTTGAAATTTCACTGCAGGTTCGAGTGATCCCAAATTTATTTTACTCTTAGAACTACATCCACCCATCCAACCGACAAATCCTTAGGAATTAGATGATTTTCCACTTCTTACTACAAGTTCGCGGGTCCATGGGGATACCATACCTCTTTCCATACCCCCAACTCTCTTCGCACTCCATGATAGATTAGCACTTAGACAAAATCCAAGATCTTACCGTGTTTTCGTGGATATGACAGTTTCCCTGCCACATGGATCCACATCACCTTACAATTGTCATCTCATCAAACATGTACCTGCCACTATGGTAGTACACGGCTTTCTTCTACCACATCAGTTGACATGTGGCCTCCATGTCATGTTGACATCATCGTACAAAAAATACCCAAATTCTTCTGATTTTTCTTACTTCGAAAAATCACCCAAATTCCAAATTTGTTTCTCAGATTTCCATTAAAATTTGGAGATTTTAATTCTTGGTTCATTTCTTGCCTTACTCATGAATTCTCCAAGAATTTCCATTGCAAAATTGGGGACTTTTCGCAATTTTTATCATGGGAATTCTACAATTACTTTTGTGGCCGCCATTAGATCTTGTAATTAAGCTCGATATAGCCAAATTGGGGTCTATACATATAAATTCAACCCCCTACTCTTCAAATTATCCTCTTGCACATTGAATTCGTCTTGAATTACTTTGCAAAAATTGGGGATTTTTACCATTTTCACCTCAATTTTGTCATGGGCTCCATGGCCACTCTATAACTTCAACTTCTAGCCATCTACACGCCTAAATTTGCTAAATTAGAGACTAAATTTGCTAAATTAGAGACTAAATTTGCTAAATTAGAGACTAAATTTGCTTATACTTAATGCATGCGCTTAGTTCTTTCAAATTATTTGCAAAGTTCCTTTAATTTCATTGTAATAAATTTTATTGAACAATTTGTAGACATCTTCTAACATTCTATCAAATAGTTTGCTCGCATTGTTTGCAATTCTCAGCTCTTCCCTCTATTAATTGGCCCATGCAGGCTCAATGTTGAAAACTAGGCTTTGATGCCACTTTGTAGTTTCCCCAGCCACCCAGGATGTGCCAAGCCACACAAAAATCTCCCCAATTATAGTTCTAATACCACTTGGTAGCTGATATACCTTTGCAGTTTCTCAGATTAATGTGGAAAACAACATCTATATGAAAATACAACATATATAAAAAAAAACATAAGAATAATGGAATGAATATTAACATAACACATAAATTAACACACAATAAACACTTATCTTTAGTAAAAAGATCACCAATTGTGTGCAGAACTTCCACGTTCCTCCCAACCTTAGACCACATTACTCATAAACTCTCATCAGTGGGTCACCCCTGAGATAGGGACAAATTCCACCTGGGTAAAGTATTTCTATCCAGACTAAGGTCTCTTTACAACATACAAACTCATACAAAGCTACCAAATCAAATTGATAGCCTACAATAATTCATTCCCCACATGCCTGTCCCACCGCAAGAAGTATGCCCCTTCTCTACTCAACAGTCCTTCGACTGCCCCACTTCCCTTCCGAGGCTTCAACAACATGCCAGAAAGGAAGTCTCAGAGCCTTGTAGCTACAATTTGGCACCTTGGAAAATAAATTACCAATAGTTATCTCACATGGAGAGAATGCTCATGGGCCTAAAAACCTGCTTCTTCAATGTCCTATGGGCCTGACAACCCGCTTCTAAAATATCCCACGAGACTGAAAACCTGCCTCTTTAGTCCAGCTCCAAATCTAACCAAGGTCCTGGTACAGGTACAAGTATGGGTACTAGAAGCATAAAGGTACCATTGATGACAATGAGGTGAGGTATGAATAATGATAGAATGGTGGATGAATGGGCTAAAGTCCCCAAAAATCATGTGCATGTTCCGAACTTGACACTTGTCATGGTTGGAAAATACATGGGACACACATGGGTTCCCTCACATGGAGATACGTTTCTTATACATAAGGACTTAGGATATATTTAAATATCCATACTTTATACTTTATACATTTTGGGGAAATTAATAAAATATTCCTTTGGGATTAAGTCCCCTAGATTAGCCCCTTTTTACAAAGTCTCTTAGCCCCCCTTTCCCATTCTGGTGTATTTTATCCCCCCATACTCTTTTACATGGTTTGTCTGCAACAGTGATGTGTTTTCATACAAACTGAGTGTGATTGCACTTTTACAAAAATAGGCTCATTGGCCTTTCATCTTCTAGCTCACCAGCCAAATAACTTACAGGAATTCTAGCCTTAAAATACATTTATACAGAGGCACTATGGCCCCAAAGTATCCTGGACGATCATCCTATATGTACAATTACATATATATTTACAATGGGGTTTGACCTAGGGGTATTACACATCAGTCTGTGTGCCCATTAATAGGGTGTGGACCCAACTTCTTTCTCGAAACCTTAACCAAGAGTTAAATGTCAATTTGACGGGTTATCGTAACATATGGTGCCTATGGTGCAACACTTGATTCATTGACATGAAATGGGGGAGGT
>JZKD02S0189163.1:930724-947879 GCA_000966675.3 Picea glauca | reverse complement strand
AAACGAAAACCATTTCAACCTTAAATAATATAAAGTGCATACATATATTAATTCTCATCATGTGGTCTATCAGTAAAGGCTTGGGTAAGGTATTGGGAGGTCACGGGCTCGATCCTCTAGACTCCCATAAATAATTTGATAACCATTAACCATAATAGGCCAATGAGGGACTGCCACATGGTAGTCTCTTATTGGCTTCTTTGTGCCATGTGTCAATCTATAATTGGTGCCAACTGTATGTACGGATTGCCAAGTCACCTTACAAACTTGTCATGCCACATCACCTTCCTACCACATGTCACTATGTGAGGTCACCAAGTCAGCACAGTATGACCTATACAATTGTGCCATGTGTCACCCTTGAAGTGGTGACACGTGTCACCTTGACCCCTTTGAATTTTTACATTTTTCCTGGTTTGAATTGAACTTTTACCATCCATAAATTTTGTGTACAAACTCTGTTTGAGGTGATTTTTGCATCGTTAGAAAGATATTGTTGAGCTCTATGAATTGATGTCATTTTTGTGAGAATTTGAGATGGTCAAATTTTGAGCTTTTATGGATCCTCTTGGATCTTTGCAAGCATTCCATATCCTCCTGGACCACTATGAGCATTCCTGTATTCTCCTAGATCAATATGTGTACTATGTCTCATTTATAGATGACTTCTCAAGGAATAAACTGATTTATTTCCTTAGGAAGAAATACAACGTATTTGACAAATTTAAAGAGTTTAAGGATCTTGTGGGAAATTAAACAAAGAATAAAATTAAGGTGTTGACGATGGATAATGGTGGATAATTATGTGGGAATGAATTTTAGGAGTTCTAAAATAAATGCACTATATAAAGGTATAATACTACTCCATACACACCCCAAAATAATGGAGTTGCAGAAAGGATGAAAAAGTCACTGGTGGAAAGAGAAAGGAGCATGCTCAATGGTGTCAGGTTGGCACAGGAATTCTAGACAGTGGGCACTGTGATGCAGGAGCATCGCCTTCAAATACGATAATGCACACATGGAGGAAAACAGAAGACATCTCAACAATGACAGAATTTCAAATCGAGCATTAACTCAGAATTTAAATGGGTTGTTGAGATATTTTTGTAACAACATTTTTAAATGTAACTTGTTTGTAAATTCTCTAGGTACTGTAAGAAACTGCAGATATGGAGTGTCAACTCTATTTGGTAGTAATTAGTAGTTATTTTAATAGGACAGAGTAGGTGTTAGTTTTAAAACTTTGAAATGATAGGCTTCAGAACAGGACGAGAGAACTCATGGAGCCGGTCCTTAGATAGTTTTTTCATTATTGTATTGAAAAATATAAGGATGCATGAGATAAGATGTAATAGACAGAGTAGAACAGAATAGAGTAGAAGGGATACTGTGTAATTTTAGTTTTCATGAGTAATCGAACAGATAGAATTGTCCCGAACTTGGATTGTGTTCATTTGACATATGAATCAATGAATGTTGTATTATGTATGCTATTTTTATTTCATTCTCGTTCATGTATGAGAGTTCGAGAAGGTGACTGTATGAGTCTTTAACGAAAATGGATAAGTTTCAATTGTTTTTCTTTTGAACCTTGTATGGAAGGTGTGAATCCCAAATGCAGGGTGTGCATTGACTGAGTCTCAGAATGACTCAGAGAGGGGTTCAGAGAGAATAAATGAAACTTGAGAATCCAGGTTCAAGGAGTGAACAAAGTCTAGAAGTAGCCAAGTGTTGAAGAACCAGGAAGGGAAAATGCCAGGTGGGTGAGGAGATTTCTTTCAAAGATCCATTCGATTCTGAGTTATCGAAGTTCTGGAGAATGCAAGGTGTGCATCAGAGATCAAATCTTCAAAAGGAAAAATCTCAGGAGGGATAACACTTGCAGAGTTTTCATTAAACCAAAGTGGACTTGCAGAGGAAGGGACAAAGGTTTGAAACCTTTGGAGGCTAAAAATATCTGAAGAATGGAAGCAAAGAAGGTTCCAAAGGAATAACAGTCGATATTGGAGGAACACAGAGACGAGGACATATAATCATCATATATGCAGAAGTAAAGTGAACCTGAACGCTTCATGCCCAAAGGAGGATTTCGACATTTTGTCGTTCGGGGGAATATAGGTGGATACACAAAATGTTGAGGAGAACGCAGATCGTCAGATATCAAGGAGGACACATGTCAACTGATGGGAAAATCAAAGGAGGGATGTGTGGCAGTTGAGCATCATTTCGATGACTTGCGACTTGGAGTGGTCAAAGGGTAGGACTGCAAAAATTCACGATACGTGAAATCGCGACGTAATCATGGTCATTGATCCAGGAGTGATCTAGACCATCGATCATCCAAAAGGATATTTTGGCATTTCGGGAGTCAGCGGTTCGAAGGGGATAACCTTCACAAAGTGTCGAGTCACAAAGTCCCAACTCTATAGAAGGAGGAACGTGGGTCGTTGATGAATGGATAGTGAGGACCGTCGATCTAGTGTGGAAGAGTTTCGGCGTTTCGGCCTTCAAGAGACTAAAGATGCAGGACCTCTTGGTCTCGAAAGTCGCAAAATCCTGACATATGAAACCCCAACACACTCAGAGGGTTGGCCCTAGGCTACAGAACAGGGTCACATGGAGAAACCCTAAGGGAGGAGCTAGACCCCGTTAAGCCCTATTTCAGGTTTCAGGACTTGAAGGAGTCAGGGGACTCAACAATAGGATTCTCAAGGTCATGAATTCCAACACGCCCTTTGGATTTAAGCTTGCAATCATGGGTAGTGGTCGAGTGGAGGTGAAGCTCGTGCTTGGTGCTTGTTCACACAGGGAGGGTTTCATAAAGGGACTTGTGAATATTTTTTCTTGGGGTTCCAGTAGAGACCAAAGAGTTTTTTCAGCTCAAGGGGATTGAATGATCCAGAGACTTGGAAGTCGCAGAACCCCGAAGGGGATGGGGTCTATATCACACTACATGTTAACTAGTAAATCAATCATCCTGATCACTATTGGATGAAATGACTCCACATGAAGTATTGGACTTATGTGACATTCTACATACCACCGTAAATGGCATGACAAGAACTATACATCTAGGATATTTTCCCTGACAAATTCAATGTCCTTCATCTTATTATTCCACATACAAGCATGGGTCCTCCAACCATTCTACTAGGATAACTCAATCCGCAAAGTGTCTTCCCATGAGGGCTTTCACCATAAGGGAACCACTTTGGAGTTCATCCATTTGTGCACCTTATCAATCATGATAAGACAATAATGAGAGCATGGGTCCTCCAACCATTCTTCTAGGATATCTCAATCCTCAAAGTGTCTTCCCGTGAGGGATTTCACCATAAGGGGACCACTTTGGAGTTCATCCATTTGTGTACCTTATCAATCATGATAAGACAATAATGAGTCATCTATACATTTTTCCAACAATGCATCATATACCAATGAAACCACATCGATCCATCTTCATCATGTATCAATTACAACTCATTGATCCATCTTCATCATATCAATGACAACTCATTGATCCATCTTCATCTATGCATTCTCATCAAGGACAATACATATTATATTACATCAATCAATCCTTTGACATCAATCAATCAAACTATTGGCATCAATGACAGCATGATCCAACATAGCCATTAATATAGAAGAGTAATCTAAATTAGGTAAGTTTGGAATCCACCCTATTTTTTAGAAAAAAAAAATAGTTCCTATGGTGTAAATTGTTTTGGCTGATTAGGAATGGCCCCAAATAGAAAACCATTAGTCTCTGATAAGCTTGTACAATCCCTTTCAGATGCCAAAAATCTTAGCATACCATGATGTTGATGTCTTTGAATCTCGTATTTTTTCTTAAGCATCATGTAAGATTAGGCAATGGGCTCTGGAAAAATATCATAGTTGTAAAGAGCATATTCCTCCTTGGACTAGTTGTTTAGATCAAGATGTCATCCCCTCTTCTTATCATTCGTTGGATTATTTTCAACTTGAGAAAGGTTATATAATTCCCAGAATCACACAATATTTCCATTTGATGATCCTTATGAAATATTTTAAGTTACACATGCATTGATTTAAGAAAAGTTCCTTCTTCTTAAGGGATAATTTCCTCTAAGTGATGATGACCTAGCTACCATGTTCAATAATACTTCTCCTCAATCAAAGCATGATATCATTATTTTTTATATGGAAAGTAATACCTCTCCAAGATTCAATCCTTCCAAAATCCTTAGAGAGATAATATGCATGATAGTTTTAATTTTGGGTTATGATGATTGAACTATTGATCAGCCCATTTTAGGTCCCATTTTAGGCTGGATGGATGAGATATTTCTTGTTTCTAGATCACAATTTATTAGATATATATTTGTTGAATATCTTTCAAAGTCCATTAACAAGCAATTATGTAATTTCCATACTTTTATGTTTTTAGTTAACAAACCTATTTGTTTTATTTGATTTTGTATTTCCAATCCTTATCTTTTGATTATTTGAACCTAAGAAAGTTAGATGAGAATGGTAATTCTCTTCTAGTAATTAATGAACTCCAATAGTAAATAAGTATAATGATGCTTTTAAGGATTTTGTATATAATGTTCTCTTTCATATTCACACTATCCTTTATGGGAATATTCCACCTAGGATGCTTTATGAATTATGAAAAATGCTCCAATTGAGTCCAAAAACCAATATTGGAGATTGGTACCTTCACATAGATATTTTCATTTTAATTTATGATTCATAACTACGACCCTACCTACTCCCAATTTACCAATTTACCTTTTACCTTGTGTTTTTTCTTTAGAATATATCAAGCAAAGATTGTCCTATGACCAACTTCATTTTTCATCTAAACATCAAAAGTCAACTTTCACCTTACTTGTTGAAGTACGTTATTTTATTGTCAAAAATAAATCAACCTCAAAGGTTGTTAATAAAATGATGAGTTAACTTGGTGTTAGTCAAGGAACAATTTAGCTTTATGAGCATTATCATATAATTTTGATATAGAGAGTTTCTTTTAAATATTCTACTTACATTCATCATAATAAGTTTGAATTGGAACTGTTAGCAAAACAAAACAAGAGGGAAGATGTACAATCTTTGGTGCAATTGAAGCATGCACAACCTAATCAACCGATGGATCCTAAAGGGAAAACAAAACTTTTAGTTTTAGCATAAAAAAAACAACAAAAGATTGACTTAGAAGTGACTAGCATGGGTGAATGATCCAGGTGGATATTGGTGTCCACCCGCCTATTCCACTTCGACCCCCACAATTGTTTCTTTCAGTTTTTCAGTTTCCTTCATTGTAGCATAATTTACTATTTTTGGCAGTTTTTTAGGTCCTGAACTTCCGAAGTCGTTTTGAGGCCCTAAACGATGTTTTTTGGGCATCAAACGTCTCATGAATAATAGTTCGTTCTGGACTCAATATTTGCTATCAATAGTTGTAGTCATCAGATATATCTTTCTAACGATGTATCATGTGCTTCAAATGAAGATAGTATGCCAAAGTTACGACCCCGGGAAATTGATGTACCAATTTACCCCGACGGGGCCCATATTATGGCATCTCATCTCCTAGGGTTAGGTTTTTGAATGTTTAGGTTTTCCATTGTTTATCAATAATATATAGGCCTTTGAGCCTCATTGTAACACAGATTTCATAGGCCTATAGCTTCCACATCTCTTCTCAGAGATAAGCTACCAGTGCCCTAGCAAGTTTATTTCCATTATGTCTGTAAACAAATTTCAATTCTTTGATATTCATGAAATGAAGTGTTATTTCCGCTGCATCTTTGTATTCATGCTTATTTGTGTATTATGTTGTGTTCCTGCATAAATTCGGATCAGTGTTATCGGAGTGGTCTTCTCTTTCTCGATCCTTCTTTTCATGTCCCCAATGAGGTCGAGGTATAAGGAGTTAGGGCTCGATCTGGTTGAACCTTTGCAAGATCAGCCTCACAAACCCTGACGGCTGCCCATGGGGGATGAAAAGAAAGATGAGGGATCAGGATATCCCATCAAAATATTGCTTGATGAGGCCCTTGAAAAACAAAGGAATGCGATGATGGGTAACTTCGCCCAGATCCTTCAACGATTTCCCACTAGCGGTGCATTTGCATCCAGTTGTTATTGGACTAATCGGTAGGTGCGGACACTAACAGATCTCCCTAGATCCACCTGGATCTAGAACAAAACAGGACAGGACATGACTCTTTCCCTAAGTTATGACCATTGAATTGGTTAGTAAGGAGGAGCAAGTAACATACCTTTTTATCGCTTCCTAGGGTCTTTGTTGCTCCCGCTTCGCTCCGGTGCTCTCGTGAGGTCAAGACCAAGACAACACAAACCAACCAAAGTAAAGATAGCAAAATGTATTCAATCTTCAACTTATGCATATGATCAAGGAATTACACAATAAAGTAAGAATGACTTTATGGGAAAGGGACATGTTGTTGTATCATATTAATCGAAAGTAGAAGATACAACCTGATCGCCTTGATGTCGCAAGATTCCTTTCGGTGACTCTTGGTTCCAACACACACTTGCTCTATCCTTGCATGAAGAAGATCCAATTCCTCTTGATAGACCTATTAGAGTCTCCAAGCTTCTGCTCAAGCTAGGTTCTTCACACAATTCCTTCACCAATTATTCAATTAATCTTTCTTAACCTTTTCCATGAGAATCCTATCAATATATAGGAGAGGATGAGATGGTTACATGGATGAGAATGATCCCACCAAATCAGGGAAACCAATAAAATGACAACCATTCGAATGCCAGCCCATTTTCTAGAAGATCCCCTTCTAGAACCCTCGAGACTTCTTCCCTTTTCCAAGCTTGAAAACAAGTTCGCACCCTATGTATACAGCACAGTGTGAGAAGTTCACACCCTAGATGAAGGTGGCCTACGAGAATGGGTTATTCTCGCACCCTAGGCTATAGAAAGCCCGCAAACTCACTTTGAAAATATGTTTTCTGGAAGGAGATAAATGCCACTTTTCTCAAGAGAAAGTTCTTGTTGGGAGCCTAAGTACACCATTGTTAATACATCACCAAGATGACCAAAATCATGTGTAACAGAATTCCCCCCAAAGTATGAGGCTGGAATCAGTGACAGCTGAAATACTTTGTAAATTGCGTGTGTGTGTCGGAAACCAGGAGCGCACCTAATCGGAAACCTGCAAACAACCAAACATCTGCAGAATATCATACTAATTCTGAGGTAGGCATTCCCATACTCAGATCACAGACAAATGACATCATAAACATAGGTCATGGCCACCAATCATACACCGTGGATCCATGCCGTCAAAATATCGCATAGCCACCAAGAATACACTGTGGATCTATGCAAGAAAATTCAAACTAAGACGACATAGCCACGAGACATACAAAGTGGATCTATGTGTCAGCAAATTATACATATTCCATCGTAGCCTGGATCAAAGAGATGAGACCCAGGGTCTTCAATCCCATCACCTGAAGGTATGAATCTAACCATGTGATTACATGTGCTGAAGTCGAACATGGTAGAAACCACTTGATTACCGGTCATTGATGAAACCGTTAACAAGCACGAGGGAAATCACCATTAATGTCAATGACTCCCAAGGTACGCTAGTACAATCCACCGAATGTGAATAAATGAGTTGAGGTCGAACATTCGATGGAATCTCCCAATCAGGGGTCAATGATTAAAACCCACTGTTGAAAGCGAGGAAACCTGCCATTGAGGCATGCAGGTTCCAAGGTACCAAATAATTTCTAATTCTTGTTTCCGGATAATGAGCTAGAGTCGACGAAACAAAACTCGTCACATTAGGGCCTTGATGTATCCCCCATCAATGACATGAAATGAGTAACAAATTTTGAAAGTGGAACAGAGTATGATGTTAGTTGAACTTGGACACAGGGAAGGCCGACATGGAGAGAACGGACAACTGCAGATGGCCGACTCAATAGAGGTTTCGGATGAACTTCTCTTGAACATATGAATGACACGACCAATGATTTTGCAGCATTGACTCAAAGACGACTCGGGATATGACCTTGTGACAAATCGAATGAGAGACAAATGGATTTCCCAAACTGGCTTCAGATAATGAATAAGGGGGGTGTCATGTTCAAGAGTGACACTTATTGCTAATAATACGAATACGAAAACACATCCCTTTCCCAAATTTTCCCCCACCATTTCTGGCGAGTACCTCTTTATTTTTATGCAAGCTTGAGGAGGATAACATATGCTTGTTGATGTAAGCTCATCCTTCAGATGAGTCCTTTGGAGTATGTTTAACAAACCCTAGGAAGGAGTGGTTCGGTCCCATTACGGGTCTTTCGATGTTTGTTTAACGAGTCCAAAGATAGAAAACTTGAAGGTTTTTCATGATTATAGAGTCTAGAAAAACACTCAAAAGAGAACTCTCTCGGTTCCGTTTTTGTAAAATAGTCCAATGAGACCGAAAAAGAGATAAACTATCGCTCAATAGATGCTTTCTTCAAATACTTTAATGAGCGTGAAAATAGCAAGGTCGCTCGGCAATCTTTTCATGTTTAGAGAGTCTGAAAAGAGCTTAAAGAGGACTCCAGGGGGTTCCTTTTTCATATAACCTTGTTGAGCCCAAAAAAGTGATAAAAGTGTGCTCGATTGCATTCTCATGTATTTTCGAGCGTGAGAACGGAAAAAGACCAAGCTCGAGGTTTTGTGCAAAAACCCATAAAAAACAACTTAAACATGTGATGAAAAAGAGAAAAAATATTTGTATCCCTGTGTATGAACGTCGAAGTCATTACATCTGCAAAAGTCACACTCATAAGGGTATTAGGCATTAGGTTAATAAATAAAACAATTGTAAAAAACCAACAAAAATGGTAAAAGTAAATATAAGTGGGTAAAAGTTCTTTTTACCATAGTCATTGTAACTTTGCCCATATTTTAGCCCAAAAATGCTCTTTTGCCCTTGAATTTCAGTGCTTGATTGCGGAAGGTATGAGCATCCATTCAGCGGACCGTCTCTGGAAGTGAGGTAAGCTCCTTGTCTTCTATCTTTTCATGGTTCAATTTTTCATTTTCATTGGTAGATTTCAAGTTTTTGAGCTTGTTTTAGGGGTTAAATTTGCACTGAGGCATTCTCGCAGGCCAGCCACACGGGACCTGCAAGAATGCATCATTCTCACAGGTGGCCCCAAAGTCACCTGCAAGAACCTCGCACTGTTCCCAAGGGGCACCTGCGAGAACCACAAAGTGAAAAGTTTCTTTAAAGTTTGCTCAATGAAAAATGTACCAAGTCTTGAAGAGATTTGTTGACCTTCTTCGTATGTGTCTTATGTAGGCATTTGGCTATCACCATGGTTCTGGAATGGTGTGAAAGATAACATGAATAAGATGATGCTATTTCTGGGAATAACCCAGGCACTGTTGCTTCTTTGTGAGACTGTGGTCTCCTGAAATTCTTTGGGATCCCCGGTATGACGGTCCAAGTCAGACTATTGGAGTACCTCATTCATATGTGGGACGTGGACCAACAAGTATTCCACATAGGGGTCCACACATTGTCCTTGGATATCGAGGACGTTTACTTCTTGACAGGACTGTCATGGCGTGGGTACCACGCTAGCTTGACTGGTAGTAGAGGTGGTGGGCTACCTATGAGTGAATACTGTCGTTTGTACTGTGTTCCAGAGACAGAAAGGAGCAAAGGAAAAGTGGTCATTTGGGGGGTGCAGGATTTGACCCTTCGTACTATTTTTTTCACCATTGCTCGTATGGCTGGGAGCATTGCTCCACACATGGCTCTCCAGAGCTACTTTTAGTATGCCATAGAGTGTACTGAGCCTCGGGTCTTTAACTAGGCAGACGCAGTCCTTTGTAGCGTGAAGAGGCAGTTAACCAAATGCAAGAGAGGCGACCTGAAACAATTTGGGTACGGGTCATTGTTGGTGTCCTTCTTTCTTGAGAGGGTGCCCTTGTTGAGGTTGCAGGTTGAGTGGGGTCTACTGGCTCTAGAGGATCCGAGAATGTTGAGGTAGTGTAACCTCATGGCCAGGCATGTAGCTGGACCAATCATCAAATACAATGATTCCTTCTTTGACTGGTTGCAACCACAGATGTTGATGGTCGATGATTATGACTATGCCAAGTTGGACTTCCGAGGAGATCTAGACTTGGCCCTGCCCAAGAGTGCTCAGTGGGGAGATCTCGGTAAGAAGTACACATTTTTACTTTTTAAATGTTTTTGTGAATTTTATCATATGCAAATGTTTTTATGTTCATCCAAGGTCTAATTACAAAATTCTTTTTCATGACACAGACGTGGGTTCTTATCGACCACCGAGTAATTCTCCTATTCAACGACGAGGAGAGGTGGCTTTAGTGCCATGATGGGATGTTGAAGATTATGAAGCAGTGGAACAAAACTTAGAGGGTTTGACAGCAGAAATTTCGGACATGCCTCTTGGAGAGGTCCCATGACGTTATCAGCATCATACAGTGGGGGTGTCAGAGTCTGTTGGATGACTGCTTCGTAAGGTTGCCTGGGCAGTCATGTGTTACCGTGAACATCATCTGTGACGTCACTTTGTAGAAGCTATGAGCTTCAGATTTTGAAATTTTGGTCCTCAGACAGAACTTTTTTTTTTTTGTAAAAAATGTTTTGATTGTTATATATACATATGGCTTCTACCGGCTTATATTGTGTTGTGTGATAGATTTGATTGATTTATAAATGACCCAAATGTTTGTCTAATAAATAGTTAGCTAATGCATCAGTTAATGTATTTAGACATCTAGGAATATGTTGATACTCAATATAATCAAAATAACGTTCCAAGAGGCGAATTCACAAATATACCCGTAACAAAGTAGGACTTCAAATAGCATAGACATTACTTAACTGTAGTACTACAAGCTGCGAATCGAGTCACACAACCAAGTGACGTTTAGCGAGTGAGATAGCATCAATCAACAATTTGATAACGATGCTATACTCTGCAATATTTTTGGTCGCACGGCTGAGGCACACACCTCGTAGAGTGATAAGTTTGTTTGTAGGGACATAAATTGCCCACGCAGCAGAAGAAAGGTTCTGAGTACTACGGCTAGCACCATCAGCAAAGCCAATGTGGGGTAGTGAAGACTCTGCCATCTGGAAATCAAACACAATGTCACATAAGGGCAGAGACTAGATAATGAAAAAACAAACTGCAGTAACACATAAGAAGTATGATACAATAAAATACAAGTACTCGTGCACAGGTGATCTTATGCATAGTACTTCTTCAAGTACAACCCATTTCTAGGTTTAGTCAAAGGGATACCATTTTAATCTACTAAATCGTAAGCTCCTTTCTCCAAAACTCGTCTAACAATATAAGGACCTCGCCACATGGCTTCGAATTTTCTAGCCCCTTGCATGTCTCGATCTTGTTCATAGAGGAGAATCAAATCTCTTTCGGAGAAAACGTGAGGCTTGACATGTTTGTCATATTGGAACTTGATGCGTTTCTTCTGGGCTTCTATGACTAGGGTAGCATCGTGTCGAGTTTCGTCTAGTCGCATGAGATACAATAGACATTCTTCCTCGGCAGAAGTGTTTGGTAGGAGTTCGACAACTAGTTTTAAAGAGGGTATCTCACATTCAATTGGGAGAATGGCTTCTAAACCATAGACTAACTGGAAAGGTGTAAACCTAGTAGCGGACTTGACGGATGTCTGGTAAGCCCACAATGTTGAAAACAACATTGTGTGCCAACTTGTTTTGTGAATCCCTATCATTCGTCGAAGCATGGTTATGAGAACTTTGTTAATCGCTTCGACTTGGTCATTGGCTTGTGGGTAATAGAGCGTTGAGTTTTCATGGTGAAGGCCCAACTTTTCAGTGAGTTCGGACATCATGAAGTTTCTAAAGTGGCTACTGTGATCAATGACAATAGCCTGAGGAACACCAAAACGAGCTATGATGTGACTGAAAATGAATAATGTTGCGGTCTCTCCAGTATTGTCAAATGTTGGCATTGCCTCGGCCCATTTCGTAAAATAATCTACGGCTACAATAATGTATCCATGCCCCCTGGTCGAGTGGGGGTGACATGTCATGAAATCGATGCCCCATTTTGCAAAGGGACCAATGGAGACCACAGGGTGAAGAGGAGCGGGA
This sequence comes from Picea glauca, assembly GCA_000966675.3. Taxonomy (NCBI): domain Eukaryota; kingdom Viridiplantae; phylum Streptophyta; class Pinopsida; order Pinales; family Pinaceae; genus Picea; species Picea glauca. The sequence continues at coordinate 935,712 of JZKD02S0189163.1, read as the reverse complement.
TGTGACCGTATCTTATGATTATAGGTCTGGAAAGCGTGGCATTTTTGGACGGCGATTATGTAATCGTTAAATAAAGAAGGCCAAAAATACCCTTCTCATAAGATATTCTAGGCAGTAGCATACCCAAACATATGACCACCACAGGCTCCAAAATGGCAGTCATTTAAGGCTTTCTCAGCTTTGTTAAACATGAGGCAGCATCGAAAAACAGAGTCAATCCCACGACGATAAAGAGTATCCCCGAGGATAATATATTGACGAGATTGGTAGCGTATTCGACGTTGGTCAGTACTGGACAAATTGGGATGGAAAGTCTGGGTTTGGAGATATATGATGATATCATCATACCAGAGATCATCATAACTAATTAGGAAAAGGGATTCATCAAGTAATGAATCGGTTGCTACATTTTCTGTTTCAGAGTAGGGAAAGTCACATATCAACTCGGAAAACACTAAGGACTTCTTGGACTGAGCTCGTTGGAATTCCAAGTCAAACTCCTGGAGTATCACTATCCATTTGGAGTATTTTCCCCCTAGCAATTGACGGGTGAGAATGTGTTGCATAGGGTTGTAGTTAGAAATCACCGTAGTCTTGCGAGAGAGGATATAGTGCCGGAAGCATTTAACTGCTTGGATGGCTGCCAAGGCCAGTTTTTTGACATGTAAATACTTGGTTTTGGTAGGCATTAGACTGTGAATCAAGTAATAAATAACATGTTCGTCATGAGAATCATCCTCTTGGACGAGAACCATAGCGATGGTGTAGTACAAGGCTGCGAGGTAGAGGAAATAATCGCGACTGTAATCGGGGGGGAAGAGAAGCGGAGCACGTGTCAGGGAAAGTTTCAAAGCTTCGAAGGATTTGTTTGTGATGGTATCCCATATGAACTTAGACCCCTTTTTGAGTAGTCGCGTAAATCCAAGAGTTATCTCGGCATAGTTTGTAATGAAACGACGAAGGAATTTTGCTTTCCCTTGCAAACTTTGTAACTAGCGAAGTGTAGATGGAGGAGGGAGATTGAGAATCGCCTTGACCTTTAAAGGATATACCCTGATCCCTTGACGTGAAAAAATAAATCCTAGAAGGTGGTTGGATTCTATGCAGAAAACGCACTTGTGAGGATTCAAGTGTATATGGTAAAACCGACAGCGAATGAAAATGGCTTCGAGGCAAATTAGATGATCGACTCGGTGCATGGAATGAGAAAGTAAGTCATCGAGATATGGTTGCACGATGTGCTTGGTATCATGGAAGGCATAAGACATAGCGCATTGAAAAGTTGCACCAACATTCTTTAGACCGAAAGGGAGTTTTCGATAGGCGAAAGTGCCCCAAGGACAAATGAAAGCGGTTTTGTGTTGATCCTCGGGAACAATATTGATTTGATTATATCCGGAGAAACCATCCATCAGAGAGAAGATTTCGCTTTCGGCGCAATCATCGACAATTTGATCGACGAAGGGGGTAGGAAAGTTGTCTTTGGGACAAGCTTTGTTAATATCCCTATAATCAATGTATACGTGGCTTGTGCCTTGTTTCTTGTCAATCGGGACAAGATTGGAAACCCAGTTAGTGAGGACCATTGGGTAAATAAAGACAGCTTTGAGAAGTTTCTCGACTTCAATCTTGATAACAGCCGCTTTACGTGGGTGAACTAGACGAAGGCGTTGCCGGATGGGTTTAGCATTTAGGTATGTCTTAATCTCATGTATCACAATGTCGGGGTCAATACCTGGCATTTCTTCATAGCTCCAGGCGAAGACCTCACAAAATTATTTGAAAAGCGATTTGTAGGTGATGATTTCATTAAGGGAACACGAAGCTCCGATATGCACATTTTCGACAATTCCAGGTTTGATGGATATGTCGAGGGGAATAGTGGGTGAGATATTGCTTAAGTTCCCTTCGAGAAACACATCATGTGTGGACTCGGAAACGGTTGAAATGAAGACAACGGTCGAAGAGGTCGAGATCCGTTGGTAGCTCTCGATGGTGTGTTGTTCAAGGAAGAGAATGGAATGGTGATGTCCATCGTTCCAAGGGGTGTCTTCCATGAAAAACATAATCATCTCATCCATGGGAAAAATAATGCAGAAAGGATTTGGAGATAATTCATCAAGAGAGGGGGTAGAAGGGGTTGCCGATTGAATGGCCTGATAGGCAGATTCAATCGAGCTTAAAGGCATTTCGTCGTCGTCACAAAGATGATCGCCAGGGTCGGGTACCATCCATGGGTCGTGAGACGCAGGGGTCCCGTGAATCGAGGTGGAGATCATGTTGATTGAAGCGATAGACGAGTGTGGAACATCAGGCGGTGGAATGGGGAAAGTACCCATTAACAAAGAGTCTTTGAGAAAACCTACACCAACATTCTCGTAACCGGGGGGGGTTTTGGCAATAAACGGTATGTTTCCAGTACGCGTATCTAAGTTAAAGAAGGCTAATTGGTCGACGGTAATGACCTTCCCTTGATGTGGGAGATGTACAACACAAAAAAGAGTCGACACAACAGCGTGCATGGAATCAATCCATCTACGACCAAGTAGAAGATTGTAATCGAGAGGAGCGTCAAAGACTTCCACTTCGACTTGGACCGTTTTGCCTTCTAGCATGATTGGCAATGAAGGCAGGACACCGTAAGGCTTAAAAATAGAGCCATTAAAGGCTTTGAGTGTGCTATGGGATTCAATCAAAGAGGGAGAGTCGATGGCTTTCCAGCAGGTAATAGACATGACACACGTCGAGGCATCCTCGTCGATAACGATTCTACAAATTTTTTTGTCAAAGACAATCACTTGGATTTGGAACGTGAGTTGAGGGGGTAACCTTGGAATGTGATCTTCCAAGTCAAAAATTATTAAATTCATGTCTGTCAGGTCGATTCCACCGATAGCTTTCAACAGTGCCTTCTGCTGTGTGGGACAACTTTGAAGGACTTCCAGGGATGACATTGCGGAAGGTGCTTGCGCCAGATCTTCAACAATGTTTTAGTTTTGGGCAGCATGAACATGAGGATTGAAAGTCGATTTCCGAACGACACCCTTTGGAGGGGGGCGAAGAACTGTGTCAAGGCTCGATCGTTAGAAATGAAGAGGACTGTTGGTAGGTGGAGTCGCGGGAGAGGGTTGGACCAATGAAGGAGGTATCTCATCAACCTTCTCCTTAGAGGGAGAAGAATCTTTGGATCGAGTGGTGAGTGTGATGTCATTCTTCTTTGAATCGCCAGTACACATCAACACATAGGATGCAGTGGAATGGGAAGGTTGGTCATGAATGACCAACTGAGCCTATTTTTGAGAGGGGAAGGGTTGGGACAAAATGGCTGGAGTGGGTGGTTTCGGGGCTTCTTGAAGGAACTTAGTAACCTCGGTGCGTCATGGACAATCCTTCATGTAGTGATCATCACCACAGATAAGACAAGGGTATCGAGGTTTGCACTTATCCCTATCGTCAACAAGTGGGGTTTTGGTTCTCTCTGCTTGAGGAGTATTTTTGTCCTCCTTATTCTTACCCTTTCCCTTTTTGTATTTGTTTTTACCGACTGGGGTAGATTGAACAGCATTTACCTCAGAAGTCTTGTCGGTGGGAGGGGTAGGAGACGGAGCATTTTGAACATTAGAAGAAGTGGGTTTGGGGTTGTTGCTTGAGGTGGAATGTGGTTGGGCATGGAAATTGCTAATCACACCATCGACTGCATGAGAAGCAGCTGGAGTAGTTGACATGGCGGAAGTGGAAGGACGAGGTGCATGAGGGAGTAAGTCGTAAAGGGTACCTGTTTGTGAGTAAACGAGGTCAAGGTATTGAGCACGACTTATGGCCTGTTCTTCTGTGACAAATCCACCCATGGTGATGTCATGAGCGATGTTGTTCACAAATGATTTTGTGAACCACTCTACCAGCAACTAATCAGGAAGTTCAAGTTTGATGAGACGTCGTCTCCGTTGCCACTCATGAATGCGATCGGATATATGAGTGGCTTTGGTTTGTTTGAAAGAACTCAAAATCTCGATCCTTGTTTCATAACAAATCGGTAACTGGTAGTGGGTGAGGAAAGACATAGCTAGGGTGTTGAAGTTGGTGAAGAAACCTCGTGGTAATTATATATACCACTTCATGGCAGAACCTGTGAGAGTTCTTTGAAAAAGATGTAAACAAATAGAGTCATCCATCAAGGAGTTGGATGAGCACCAGAGGTGAAAATTCATGACATGATTGTTCGAGTCCTCTCCCGCTTTGCCATCGAATTTAGGGATGTCATATGGTAGCTTGGTTGGTATAGCGGGCCATTGGGGAGAGTGACGGATTAGATCATTTAAAATCCTGGACAGATCCGGGAGGTCCAAAGTGGCCAAGAAGGGTAATTGTCTATTCACATGCGGGTAATGGTGGCTTTGGGGAGGGAGTCCCATCGGCAAACCAATGGAACCATAAGCAGTCTGCATATAATGCGAAGACCCAGGAAGATTCGGTGGTTGTTGTGGAGGAAAGTAGCTCATGGGATTGTATCCTTGAACATGGACATGAATTTGAGCATTCGAGCCCCAAATAGGATTGGACGTACTTGGATATGGTTGGCCTATACTAGGGTGTATGATGGATGTATATGGAAGTTGTTTCCCCCCAATCGATTGAGGATTATGTTGTATCAGATGGTTCCAATACTGGGCTAAGGATGGAGGTATGTTTTGTCCGTAGGGTGGGGTCAGTGGGGGATGTCCTCCAATCGGGGGTTGAGTTCCAATTGGGGGATCGTGTTCCAATTTGGATTTGTGTTCCAATAGGAATTTTTTCTACAAGGGGGGGTTGAGTCAAACCTCCCTGGTGAAATTTTCCACCAACAGGAATCTGGTAATTTGGTGTGAACGATGGAATGGTGCCACTAGGATTAGTTCCACCAATAGAGGATGAAAAAGGTCCTCCGAAAGGGGGTTGACTAAGTGTCGGAATGAAGCCGGGAGGAGAGTGCCCAGAAGAAGAGGGACTGT
>JZKD02S0189163.1:895074-930674 GCA_000966675.3 Picea glauca | reverse complement strand
AAAACATGAGAAATCATCAACAAAAATGAGAACAAACCTCACTTTGTTGATCGATGGATGTGGAAAAGGACCCATAAGGTCACTATGTATTAGATCTAAAGGTGAGGAGGCTCTCGTAGTATCTGTGTAATGGACCATTTCTAAAGGGATGGTCAAGATGTAGTCAGCTCGCAAAGATTCTATACTAGGAAAATAATAAGCAGTAGTAAAAGGTACTGAGTCTGGGTCAGAGGTTTTGGGGAACGCAGGTGAGATAGTGATTTCAACGCCTGATCCTGAACCAAAGAGATCTCGTCTAAAAATGTGAGCAGACCAAAAAGGATCTTGGCCCTCGGGTCCTGGAAAGGGTCCAGTCAGTGATCCAGAAGACACAACAACTAAGTCTCCAGAATAATTCACTCGCATAATATGTCTCTCATAATCGGGGTGAAGTCGAAAGTCCTCTTGAGAATTGGTAATTCGGAACCATTCGAGAGAGTCAGTTCTTTCCACTTGTGGACTGGTGACGTCTTGGACTTCACTCTGTTGAGGAGAGCCCTCTGGTGAGCTTGTAGGCAGGGGTTGAGAACCTTCAAAATTTTCTGTAGGTAAGCCCTGCATTCTACGTGAACGACGTGGAGGGTCTAATGTGAACGAGTTACAAATTTACGAAGAAAATCTTGTGGTCAACTTGGGTAAACAAACAACATGCGCTAGTAAAAAATCTAAGAAACAACACCAAGCAAACAAGACCTTCTAATTCTGAACTCACTAGTTGGTGATGAAATCCAACGTCACAACAACGAGACGAGAAGGGGTTGGGCTAGGGTGGAAAAGTTACGTTGACGACCTACTTAATGGACTTACACCCTGGTGCAAGCTCCCACACATAATCATGGGTATAACCTCCAAGGAGCCCAAGTGAGTTTGGACAACATCGATTCCAGGTACCGTGAAGACTTTCCCCTTCACAGTCACCTTGTGTAATACCCTAAGAAGATAGGCCACTAAGGTTACCACCGACAACAATAAAGCCGGGGGGGATAGTCGACAGTCTGATCCACACACAAGGGCATGGTATCTAGCCCGAAATCAACTCAAGAGGCTTCCACTCATCATTGTGGGTATACCTCCAAGTGACCCTCGTAATACGTGCAATCTCTACACCAATATCAACAAAGCAGGGTGAGTAACTCTGTCAATATCAATGCGACCTCGGGTTTGACCCTTGTGTGAGAAGGGCTTCCTAGGAGAAAACATTGTAAATGGAATTTGACACTCCTTAACACAAGATGTTATTGTGTGTTTTGTTCTTTGGATATTGTATCTCTCTTCCTATTCCAAAGATCTAGCCTAGCTAATTGTTGGTGTAATAGAGTCCTAGAAAAAATTGCTAGTTAAATTTTAAAATTGCGCAATGTTATTAAGGGTTGTTGTTACTCAAAGGAAACGAAGATGAAATTGATGTTGTGTGAGACTCTGACCCAAAAATGCATAGATAGGAATGAAATATATCAATTTTTGTTCGATGAATCCTATGTACGAGAGGGAAAGAGAAGTTTTGCAGAACAATGTTGAACTACGATATGCAATCTCCTTTAAAATGAAATCTCAACGAATCACGTAATAATGACAATTCTCTATTTTTTCTTTTTCAACAATTAATTTCCAATATTTTCAAAATGAAAATGCTTTTAAAAGAAAAATGTTTTTTACTTTTCAAAAAGGATCTACACCATCGTGGTGAAAGTAAGGAAAACCAATAACTAACGAATAAGCAACAAACAAAACCCAAACCAATCTTTCAATGGAAACAAAAATGACAAGCAGACAAGACTAGTCTTTTCAATTGCATGAGAACAATGATTTTCCAAATAATGAGCAAATGAAAAAGACAAACAATCTGAACTTTCAAACCAATCACCAGCTCCTAACCAAACAAGTACTCCGATTCCAGAATCAGAGAGTATATCCTTGCTAAGAAAAGTCAAGACATGAGAGTTGAGAAAAAGATGGACAAGAAGAGCCTTTGATTTCCGAAGACTGATCATGGACAAAATCGGAATTCAAGAAACAATCAACCAGTGGTCCAAGAAGTTCTTTTCAGACACCTATACAAATCTGGACATCTGAGGATGCAAAATCTTTAAATCCAAAAATTTTAAAAATGGGTTCGTAGGTTATCAATAATGTACAGTGCGAGAATGGAACATTCTCGCAGGCTAGCTTCAATAAAGGTGAGAGAACCTCGCACTGGACTAAAATTTAGAGTGCGAACTCAAGGGGTTCTCGCATGCCACTGTGGGGTTCAGTGCGAGAATGCCTGAAACTAGGCAAAATTTTGGAAAAAGAAAAGAATTTTGAAGGGACTTCTAGATCCAGAGAGTCCGTCAGGGTATCTTGAATACTCAGAGATTGATAGAAATGAAGAAAGGTAAGGCAAGAGAAAATGGCCAAGGAAAAACACCAAAAACCACAAAAAAAATGGGTTGCATCCCCAGTGGAGTTGCCAATTTTGTTATCGGACTAATCGGTAGGTGCGGACACTAACAGATCTCCCTAGATCCACCTGGATCTAGAACAAAATAGGACAGGACATGACTCTTTCCCTAAGTTATGACCATTGAATTAGCTAGTAAGGAGGAACAAGTAACATACCTTTGTATCGCTTCCTAGGGTCTCTGTTGCTCCCGCTTCGCTCCGGTGCTCTCGTGAGGTCAAGACCAAGACAAAACAAACCAACCAAAGTGAAGATAGCAAAACGTATTCAATCGTCAACTTATGCATATGATCAAGAAATTACACAATAAAGTAAGAATGAATTTATGGGAAAGGGACACGTCGTTGTATCATATTAATCGAAAGTAGAAGATACAACCTGATCGCCTTGATGTCGCAAGATTCCTTTCGGTGACTCTTGGTTCCAACACACACACTTGCTTTGTCCTTGCATGAAGAAGATCCAATTCCTCTTGATAGACCTATTAGAGTCTCCAAGCTTCTACTCAAGTTGGGTTCTTCACACAATTCCTTCACCAATTCTTCAATTAATCTTGCTTAACCTTTTCCATGAGAATCCTATCAATATATAGGAGAGGATGAGATGGTTACATGGATGAGAATGATCCCACCAAATCAGGGAAACCAGTAAAATGACAACCATTCGAATGCCATCCCATTTTCTAGAAGATCCCCTTCTAGAACCCTCAAGACTTCTTCCCTTTTCCAAGCTTGAAAACGAGTTTTCACCCTATGTATAGAGTAGAGTGTGAGAAGTTCACACCCTAGATGAAGGTGGCCTGCGAGAATGGATCATTATCGCACCCTAGGTTGTAGACAGCCTGCGAACTCACTTTGAAAATATGTTTTCTGGAAGGAGATAAATGCCACTTTTCTCAGGAGAAGGTTCTTGTTGGGAGCCTGAGTACACCATTGTTAATACATCACCAAGATGACCAAAATCATGTGTAACACCAGCAGCCACTCTAGAGGCACAACCCCTTTTAAGGTACAAGTAAACTTTGACATTCCCATATTTGATGGCCAAATAGATGCAGACGTCATACATATATGGTTGAATCTATTATAAGGATATTTCTCATTTCATGACTTTTTCGACCGGGAGAAGATTATTTTTTCACTACTCAAAGCCGCCCCCCATGTCAAGGACCAGTGGGAATCCTACTGTGAGAAAAAGGATGAGGAGGAACCCTCTCTGTTCTCGGTCGTACCCACTTGGAATTATTTTCGAGCAGCCATCAAGGAACAATATTATCCCATGGGGAGCTATGAGGACAAGTACATACAATGGACTACACTGCGACAGCAAAGGGATCAAGATGTGCATGAGTTGATGAATATGTTCCATACCCTGCGCATAAAGTTGGGAATCAAAGATTCAGAGCAACATTTGGTGTTGAAGTACCGCAGTTGTCTGCACAAATACATTCAGGAGGAAATGGATTTCCTCAACATCTCCTCGCTTGGTACGACATACCGGTATGCTGCCAAGATTGAGCATAAATTCAAACAGAATAAGCGAGAATTTGGATAGGTGAATCAAAATCAAGTGAAAGGTGCCCCCAAACTGCAGAACAAAGGACAAATCCAAGGCATGGCAGCTGAAGACAACTTGCCAAAGATGCAGTAAAATAACAACACTGTGAAGCTGAAGAGGGACATGGGAAAGTGGTGTGAGTTCCATAAGAGCTCCACTCACAACACAAGTGAGTGTTGGGCCAAACAATCACTGGTGGCCGGCATGGGGGCTTCTGAATCAGATGCATGCTCCGACATTGAATCAGAACCTGAGAAGGGGAATGATAGAGGGAAGCAGATTATCAATGCAGAGCCCAACGCCATTGTTTCCACCATGAATATCCAACAGGAAGAACCGGAAGATCCAGAGGAGGAGGAGTGTCTCTTCCACTCCCAAATGTGGGTAAAGGGTTCCCCACTACAGTTCATTGTCAACAATGGGAGCCAAAATAACCTCATTTCAACAGAGTTCATGAAGTGGTTGGGCTTGCTGACCACAACACAATCACAAATGTACACCATCGGGTGGCTTCACTAAGGATGGGATCTCCGTATCAGACATTAGTGCCACCTTCCCTACAACATCAAGCCCTTCACCGATCAGGTATTATGTGACATTGCTCCTCTTGATGTTTGTGATGTATTACTAGCCAAACCATACTTGTGGAAGCAACATGTTGTGTATGAGTCTCGGCCTCACAATGTTATTGTTACCTTGGGAAATAAGTTGTACAGGATACCAGAGGTTCCATCGCTTGTCGCTATCTATTTGGTTACTACAAAACAATGCAGTAAGATCATTTCCAAAATCAAGAAAAAAAAACTTTTGATGATCTGCCCTTAGGGAAAGAAGAAGATTGTGGCCATGACCTCTAGACATGGCTCCTTCGCATGACAACAAAAAATGGACAAGGTCGTGAAGGAGTATTGGGACATATTCACCTCACTGCACGGGTGCCTCTGCACTATCAGGTCAAACACCTCATTGATATGACCCTAGGTGCACCACTTCCCAATGGACCGATCTATCGACACTCTGTTATGGAGAATGATGAAATCAAGAGGAAGATCTAGGAGTTGTTGCAGAAAGGTCACATTTGGCCAAGTTCAACGCCCTATGGGAGCCCGATCGTGTTGGTGCAGAAGAAGGATGGGACTTGGAGACTCTGTATTGACTATCGGGCACTAAACAAGATCATTGTCTGGAATAGGTACCCCATCCCACAGATTGATGACCTTCTGGACCAACTCAAAGGGGAAAAATATTTCAGCAAGATCGACTTGAAGTCGGGGTATCACCAGGTACCAATCGAACCATATGATGTGTGGAAGACTTCCTTCAAAGACAAGGAGGGCCTTTTCGAATGGTTGGTCATGCCTTTCGGGTTGACGAACGCTCCCACAACCTTCATAAGGTTGATGGACAACATCTTGTGGCCATTTACAAACTCATTTGTAGTAGTGTACTTGGATGACATACTGACCTTCATCCAGACTTAGGAATAGAACCTCCACCACATCTGACATGTCCTCCAAACACTACGGAAACACAAGTTGTGTGCCAATTTTGAGAAGTGCACTTTTGGTATGACCCAGGTTCAGTATCTGGGATACATTATTGATGAGTGTGGGGTGCATGTGGATCCAATAAATATCCAAGTCATCCAATATTGGTCAGCCCCGACCACTCTAACAGAGCTTCGCATCTTTCTGGGTCTTGCTAATTTCTACCGCAGGTTCGTGTTGGGATTCTCTCATATCACTTGGCCCTTGAGTCAAGTCACCAAGGGAGGAGCGAAACCAAAATTATTTTTGTCAGAATCTCAACAGAAGGCATTCATAGAATTGAAACATCACCTCTATTGTGCCCTAATGCTCACATTAATAGACTTGCAACAACCATTTGAGATCGAGACAGATGCCTCTGACTATGATATTGGGGCAATTCTTACTCAAAAGAGGCATCCAGTGGCATATCACAGTGAGAAACGGTCTGACACAGTCCGAAAGTATCCCAATTATGAGAAAGAAATGTATTCCATTGTGCAGGCTTGTTGACAATGGAAGCATTACATTTTGGGGAAGGAAATGATCATCCACACAGACCACCAACCCCTTCAGTTCATACAAACACAAGGGAAGTTTCAGAACGATCTCCATCAGAAGTGGTCCACATATCTGCAATAGTTTCATTTGAACATCAAGTACAAGAAGTTCAACACCAATAATGTTGGAGACTGCCTCAACCGACCACCGATCGTGGCTATAACCACCATGCTCAACTCTTGTGGGCATGAGACTTTTGAGTGGTCGCTTCTCTATAAGAGCAATCTAGAATTCAACCACATATACAAGACGCTCTTGGAGGGTAACCGAGTTCCAAATTTTCACCTCCAGGATGCCCTACTATGTCACCTGGGACACCTTTGTGTTCCTTCAAGCAAGCGTGCCAAGATGATTTGGGAATCACACTACAGTTAGGTCGTTGGGAATTTTGGGGTCGATAAAACAGTGGCAATACTGCAAAAGTATTTCTATTAGCCAAACCTTTGACCGGATGTCGGGAAGTACATCAGATCTTGCACTGCCTGCACCATTTCCAAAATGACCATTCATAAGCAAGGCATCTATACTCCGTTGCCTACCCCTAGTCGACCTTGGGAATCCATCTCCATGGATTACATGTTTGGTCTTCCTTATACTAAGCATGGAAATGACTGTGTTTTCATGGTTTTTGATAGATTCTCAAAGATGGCCATTATGGCAGCCTGCAAGAAGAATATCACAGCAGAAGCCACTACTAAACTCTCCTTTGAATGAGTGTGGGTACACTTTGGGATCCCACAATCTATCATCTCATATCGGGACAATAGGTTCCTCAGTACATTTTGGTCCAGCCTCTGGTCAATGTTGGACACCAAGCTCAACAAGTCCACAACTTTCCATCCCCAAACTGATGGCCAGACAAAGGTCATCAATAGGATGATCGTACAAATTTTTTGCATGTACAACTCAAAGCATCCACACACATGGGATGAGAGACTTCCCTATGTACAAAATAGCTATAACTGGGCTCTCCATAGATCAACCAACCACAACCCCTTTCAGGTAGGCTTGGGATTCCAGCCACTATGTCCCATTGATGTAGCCATGCCCTTTGCAGCTACTCAGGCTGATTCGGCTCATGTCCAGTATAAACCTGCCAAGGAAAACTGCTTCATTGAGCGCATTCAGCACATTCTCCAACATGTTCATTACATATTGGAGAGAGCCAATGCTAAGTACAAGCAGCGGCATGATCAACATCGGGTGCAACACAACTTCCAGGTGAGCGACAAAGTGTGGCTACATTTGTAGAAGGAGCACCTTGTTGGATCCCACCGCAAGCTTCTCCTGCTCCTATATGGGCCATACACCATCACCAAGGTTGTATGGGAAAATGCCTTCAAGCTCAGTATTCCACCATTCCTTGGTTTTCACCTATTGTTCAATGTGGACCGCCTTCAGCCCTACTTACCACCTCTACTGGACACATCTGACATGGTAGAAAAACTCACACCAACAAAGTTAAATATAGACTACATCGAAAAACCCAAAATCGATCGTATTATGGACACATAGATCAAGAACACCTACCAATATAGATCCAGGTATATTGAGTTGTCAAAGCAGGCCAACGCCTTCACCAGGGCAAGTGGCTCACTAGGGACCAAGTTTAGCAGAAGTTTCCTCATCTCATGGAGGAACTCAATGAAATGGGGACCATTGATTCCTAAGGGGGGAGGAATGATACAAGTGGATATTGGTGGCAACTTGCCTATTCCACTTGGACCCCCAGCATTGTATCTTTAATTTTTTCAGTTTCCTTAATTGTAGCACAATTTACTATTTTTGGCAGTTTTTTGGGTCCTGAACTTCCAGAGATATTTTGAGGCCCTAAACGACATTTTATGGGCATCAAACGTTCGACAAATACGATTATGTTATGGACTCGATATTCATTATCAATAGTTTTATTCCTTGGATATATATTTCTAATGATGTATCATGTGCGTCAAACAGAGATAGTATGCCAAAGTTACGACCTCGGGAAATTGATGTACCAATTTACCTCGACGGGGCCCATATTCCGACGTCTCATCTCCTAGGGTTAGGTTTTTGGATGTTTAGGGTTTCCATTGTTTCTCAATAATATATAGGCCTTCGAGCCTCATTTTAACATAGAGTTCATAGGCTTATATCCGCCACATCTCTTCTCAGAGATAAGCTACCAGTGCCCTAGCTAGTTTATTTCTATTATGTCTGTAAACAAATTTTGGTTCTTTGATATTAATGAAATGAAGTGTTATTTCCATTGCAGATTTGTATTCATGGTTATTTGTGTATTCTGTTGTGTTCCTACATAAATTTGGATTAGTGAAGAAGATAAGTAAAATGAGGTTGACCAAGTGGTGTAATCAATATCCACTATGGTTATTACTAATCATGTGGGGGTTAAAATGAATCAATGCCAATACCCACAAGAGATAGTCCTACTTTTCCAACCTATAGAAAAAAATAATTGAGAAACAAGATAAGGAAATAAGGTAAATAAAGGGATCATTCCCTCAAGAGGTTAAAAGTTATTGATTCAAAATTTGAGTTAGTGAAGTTCATGTTGTTGAAATATTGTAACTTCGAAGAATATTCTACCTAAAAGGGAGTGTTGAATAATATTATATTATATTTATTAATTAGGCTCTATTGTGCCTTTGTAAAAGTCGTCCATTTTGTTCCTTCACAATTAAATGTAAATTAAGATGGGAAAGTTACAAGTCATCCTAGACCTAATTTTAGGCTAGCCATACCACTATTTATAAGGCAGGCCAATGCCTCATTTGGACACACTCATCAACTAGCTCTGCAGTGTGCAAGTCTTGGAGGAGAACCTACTGCAACTAGGGGTGATGGCAAGGAGGGTTTTGGCCTATGTCTTGGTATCTCATGGTTAAGTAGTGTGCTATTCTTTCCTAGTGAAGGAGTAGAGGATGATATTCTTCTTTTTTTTCTGGTCTATCTATATTGAGGAAGTTTTACTAGGTTTTCTTCCCCATGATTGTTTCCTAGGATAATCTGTGTGTCTATTTTTTTTGTGATTTCCTCTCTTTCACTGATCGTATTTATGCAACTAATGTTATAAATGATTATAATAATAAATAAGAATCGTAACTGCTAGTTGTATAAGTAAAACATCAACATGGTATCAGAGTATGCTTGAAAGAGACCAACTCACGGTTTATAAGAAGTGTCTAGCTTCAACGCACCCTCTCCAAGATTTAGTTTTCATTATTGTAGCTGTTGTAGAATTAGGGTTTTTGCATCAACCCTAAGTGTGATGTTTTCCCTCTTTAAGGAGGACAGTGGGGGAAGTAACCATAGCTAGGATCTCTCCCTAGGAGGGTGCATCTAGTCCCTGGATCAAAATTATGAAATTTGAAGTTTGAAAATTTAGGGTTTCCTCATAAAACCCTAAGTTGCAGTAGCAGTTGCAATTGAAGTACCAGTTGCAGTATCATTTGCAATTGCAATATCAGTTGCAATGCCAATTCCTTCATGCCATTTCCTGAATCCCAGTTGCAATACCAATTGCAGTGAAATTTTTTGTGAAATGTTGGGACTAATTTTTATTGTCCTAGTGCGCCTTACCCTAGAAAATCTCCAACTAACTTTAAGTTACAAGTTTAATCACCTTTGAAGTTTTAAAGGTTCACTATTTCTTTTCATTGTTGTTGGATGGTGCCACTACCTGCCAATACTTTCAGAGATATGTACTTACATATGTTCAAACTATATCATTATTCTAAAGGGTATTTGTAGGAGAAAGGATATTTTGTCTTAAAAACAATTGTAGATATAGAAGGATCTCAGATCCAACACATTCAAAGGAACAATGCACCCCAGGCTTGATTAATTTGACATGCCTCTATTTCTTATGGAATTATTGTGATCTTATGAACATTTAGGTAGTATTTTGATCTGTTGAAGTTATGAATATCATACTAATCATTAGTCAAAATTAAATTCAAAGTATTAGATTTGATTAAAGTTGAGATTATAGAGTTTATTCTCTAAATTAGTTTTCTGCCAAAAAAACATATCATCTTAGTACATAGGACATGTTGAATAAAATAGATGTAATCTTGAGTGAAGGATACTCGGAAGAAAAGAAACACACTCATTCTTGAGGAAAATACTCCAGGTTCCAGGTTTGATTGATTAAATTGATAAGATTGCAATTTACACATATCAAGTTTGATAATTCCTAAACACTATAGTTGTGATAGAAATGTTTGAAAATTTGTATTATTGAATACTTGGTAGCATGTGAGCACTATTGAGATAAATGCTTGTTGTAACCATTTACTAGATATAACTAACATCTCCTCTAGGAGAAACTTCTTGTTTTGTTTCCAGCTTACCATGGAGGAATGATTGATCACAACACTAGAAGAATGTTTCTCTCATTCCTTATTATTGTATTTCTTACTTTTTTCCCTTGTTTCGGGCAGGTCACAAGTGATATCTCTGAAGGAGCTACTGTGACGGTCATTCTCACTATTGTTTAATTATTATTATAAAGAGTATTATTCTTGTCTATTGTTTCTCCCCTGTTATTCTTTTTTTGGTAAGGTCACAAGTGATAACCCTTAGGGGGATATAGTGATTGATGCATGAGGTAACATATTAGATAAAACATGAAGTAGACTATCCAAGTTGTATACATGACCTTACACATCCATGTACCGAAGAAGAAGAATAAGTTACTTTTGCTAGATACAAAACATCCCATATGAAGACAGATCATGAGGAGTGGAAGGAACCAAAGATGACATAACAAATCCCTCTATTGTAGTTGATCACTCTTCAGATCATCTGGAAGAGTTAATAGAGCCAGAAGGGCCTACCCAGAATCAATGTAGTAACCAGGAACAAACCATCATGATCTCGTGACACTTTGTAGGATGAAAATCCTTATAGCATTGATGAGTCATATCAAAGGGAGAAGATGGCTTCGAAGATTATATAGAATCAGAGGAAGTCAAGCCTCAGAGCAAGCATGGAGACTCAAAGTGAGCCTGATCTTAGAGGATCAGATGAGAAAATAAATGTCTTCCAGGACTGATAGTCAGATTCCATGAGTTGAGAAGAGTACATCGTATCTTCAGAGACTTCTAGGAGACATGAAATATCCCAGGAATATTCCCTTATTTCAATGACAGAGGAGGAAGCCAGTCATAAGGACTGGGATATGGATCTTTCCTTAAGACTAGAAGGGAAGTCAGTGGTGACTTCCAATATTTATCTAACATAACAAGGGTGTTGCAGATAGCAGTATAAAGATGTACAAATCCTGATTTGTGTCCAGAGAATTCTCCCAGCAAGAGGGAGAAGACTATGATGAGAAACTTTCTCCAGTAATCGAAGAAATAGTTCCATTGTTCATGAAGACAACCAGAACAACCATGATTCCGATACAATATGATATTTAGAGGGATCAATCCCTATATTTGAGATTGAGTTTCCTCCATGAAATAAGAAAAGATACCCTCAATATCATCCACTCTCAGTTTTTTATGAAGTTGTTTCCATGACAGAATAAAGGAGCTACTCTCAGAGTTCAACAGTTATAGTGAGAATAGAGAAGTCATTCTCATTTTCAGAAAAAACAACTATAGGTGAAGAATCCCAGTTCTAGAAGGAACAAGTTGTAGAGAGAATAGGGGACATACTCTCAAGTAGTGAGATAGATAGTGCTTTGCAGAAATCACATAGAACCAACACATGATTATGCAAATTGACTTGAGTTGATCAAGTGTACCAGGTTGGTACAATGTGATGTGAAAATTTTGTTTTGAAATACAAGACAGAAAGACTCATGTATGCAAGTTGAAGCAAGCTCCAACAGCTTGGTATGGAAGGATTGATAGTTTTCTGATGAGCTTGGGATTTACTAAGAATAAATTTGATCCCATCCTTTACTTCAATATTGAGAATAATAGACCAGTTATATTGTTGCTATATGTGGATGACTTATTCTTGACAGATGGATAAAATCTCGTCACAGATTGTAAGAAGAATCTTCCTATTGAATTTGAAATGAAGGAGCTAGGCCCGATGCACTATTTATTAGGTCTTGAAGTATGGCATATCCCAAAAGAGATTTTCCTTAATCAAGGAAAGTATGTTGTGGAAATTTTAAACAGATTCGACATGATGGATTGTAAATCCATGTTCACTCCTATGGAGACGAATCTAAAGTTATTGGATGATACTTCATCAGAAATAGTTGATGTTACTCTATATAGATAGGTGATTTGTTCATTGATGTATCTAATGAATACCAGACAAGATATATGCTATATTTTGAATTCCTTGATTTAGTATCTTGTGGAGCCCAGCCATGTTCACCTTGTAGCTGCAAGCCATGTGATGAGATACCTTAAGGGTATGTTGGACTATGGCCTATGTTATACTGGAGATTGTGACTTCAGAATGTATGGCTATACCGATTCGGATTGGGCTGGAAGTGCTTTAGATTAAAAAAATCACTTCAAGATGTTGTTTCATTTTAGGGTCAGCCATAACTTCATGAAAAATCAAGAAGCAATCCAATATTTCCCTTAGTATGGCAGAAGCGGAGTACATTGTAGAAAGCCCTTCCATTTTTTAAGCCATATGGCTTTGGAAGTTGTTGATAGGTCTATTTGACCTAGACATGGATGCTACCATGGTATTTTGTGATAAACGTGAGTTGCATAAAGATGACAGAGAACCCAGTGTTCCATGATAAGATGAATCACATTGAGATTCGGTACCACTAAATTCGTGAATAGGTACAGAAGGGAGCTAGGAAACTCCAGTATGTTGGCATAGATGAGCAGGTAGTAGATGTGTTGACTAATCCCCTGTCTCATGTGATGTTTGAGTACTTTCGATACAATATTGGTGTAGCTAGAAAGGAAATCCCTTGAAAGGGGGAGTGACATTGATGATACTATGGTATCTTGACCACCAACACAGCTATAACACCTCAAGGTCGAGCCCCTGCTGAATTGTAATTATGTTTAGAGGTTGGTGAGCCAAGTGTTTATAAGTTGAAGACTTATATGTTTATTAGGCCAGAGAGCCTAGATGCTTAAGGCCATGAGCTTGATTTTTATATATGTAATTGCACATATCATTAATAAAATTACATTGATGCATGTAGACCGACCACGAAGAAAGAGTATGGGGGAATAAGCTCCACTAGGTAGGGTAAGGGAGGGGACTAAGTGTTTAGGCCTAGGGGCTAAGCTAGAGGGCTTACCTCTAAGGGAATAATATTTTATTATTATTTCTTAAAGGATAAGGTGGCCATGATCGGTGTTGTCCTAAGTTCCTAGAAAGGGAATGTGCTAAGTGGAACTCATGCAGCTGCAAGAAGACAAGTGTTGACCTAGGAGCATGCAATTAAAGCTGGGAAAGCCAACTCGTTGGGGGTTCACTTCCCATTCTGGCATTGCTCCCCATACTTGCAGCGGGATGACTCTCAAGTTCCTCACGACCCTTACGATTCTCTAGAATTCAGTCACCTGATCAGACTCACCATTAACTCATGCACTGAACCACCACCATCTCCATCGTTGACCTCTAAATAGGCATGCACCATATAATTGTCTGAGTCGTGTTGTGTCATAATTGTTGGTTGTTTCATCCCACACAATTCATGGACTGAGTATGGATTTCTTCTGTTGTATGCTCTTACTGAGATTTGTTGTTTCCATCACCTTTTCAGCAATTGAGTTAGAAATGGACTGAAGAAGCAGGTTGTCAGGCCTGCAAGAAACTCTCTCCAGGTGAGAGAGGTTGTTGGGGAAGGGATTTCCTATAGGGCTCCCAAATACAGCTATAGTGCTCAGATAATTCATTTTTGGCATGTTACTGAAGCCATGGAAGGGAAGTGGGGTAGACGAAGGACTATGGAGTAGAGAAGGGGCACACTTCCTGGGGTGGGGCAGGCATGTGGGGAATGAGAGGTTGTAGGCTATTAGCGTGAGTTGAACCTGGGAGATAATCCATCCTGTTGACCTATGTGACTTTCCTGATTCCCCTACCAAGCCTGGGAATCCCTTTCCCTTTGGACTTTAGTCCCAGCTCGGGGGTGACCCACTGCTAAGCATGATGAACATCGTGGTCTAAGGATGGGAGGTTCATGGAAGGTCTGCACATAGTTTGGTGGTCATCTATTGAAAGATAAGTGCCAAATATCTGTTAGTTGTATGTTGTGTAATTGTACATGTGTTATAAGAGTATGAGTAATGATCCAAGTGCATATCGGTGGCCACCCACCTTTTCCAATTGGCTCAAAACAGTTTTCTGACAATTTTGGAAATTTACTATTTTTAGCAGTTTTAACTTCTGAGGCCATTTTGAGGGCGTAAATGAAGGTTTTTGGGGATATATATTCTCAATGGTAGCCAAAGGTATGATTGAGCCCCCAAAATTAATCTCCTCGGTGATACCTTTCCAATGGGCTATCATACGCCTAAAATGGATATCATATGCAAACGTTACGACCCCGGGAAGTTGATGTACTAACTTACCCGGATGGGGCCCACATGACTTTTGGCGCTTCATCTCCTAGGGTTAGGTTTTTGGATGTCTAGGGTTTTTATAATTCCTATTTATTTTAAGAATTCCTTCAAAGCCTCATTGTAATCATCTTCTTGCGAATGAGTGCATATGTCACATCTCTTCTCAGAGATAATCCCCCACCATTCTAGCAAGCTTGTTTCCATTACATTTTATAGTTTCAGCTTATTTCCTTATTGAATAGAAAACTCGTTTTACTATATCTCTATTATTTTATGTTAGGCACCTGTTAATAATCTATAGTCATTTCATTTTTCTCATAAAATCCATATCAGTGGTATCAGAGCGGTTTGCTCCTTGTCGTCTTAATGCATGTCCCCAACAAGGTCAGAGTACAAAGAGTTGGGTCTCAAGCTTGTTTCTCTTGAGGACAAAAGCTCTCACACACCCAAGTGACCTCTCATGGTAGGAGAAAATAAATATGATGGGATGGGAGATCCTTTCAAACTGTTGATTGAGGAATCCCTCATGCAACAAAGGAACGAGATGAAGGATAGTTTCACACAAATCCCTCGGTGGTTACCAACAGGCGATGCATCTTCTTTGAGCGGAGGTGACACCGCCTTCAAGTTAAAAATAAACTTTGATATTCCTATATTTGAAGCTTAGATAGACACAGATGTTGTAGACAACTGGTTGAATCTACTAGAAGGGTATTTTTTTGTCCATAACTTTTCGAATAAAGAAAATATTACTTTTGTGATCCTCAAATTCGTTCCCCATGTCAAACATTGGTGGGAAACTTTCTATGAGCAAAAGGAAATAGAGGAACCCTCATTATTTACAGTCATGGCCACTTGGGAATCCTTCAGGGATGCTATTAAAGAACAGTACTACCAAGTCGTAAGTTATATCGACATGTATACCAAATGGACCACACTACGGAAAGAAAGAGACCAAGCAATGCCAAATTTCACAAATATCTTTCATACCTTGCGCACAAAGCTAGGTATCAATGATTCGGAGCAACATCTGGTGCTCAATTATCGTGTCTCTCTGCGTAGATATATCCAGACCGAAATGGAATTTGTGGACATCTCATCCTTAGTCACGGCCTACCGATATGCCATCAAAATCGAGAAGAAGCTCAAACAAAAGACACAGAAATTTGGGCCTGGGAACCCCTCACAACAAAAGCTAGGAAAGAGCAGCCCCAACCCAAAGAAAAAAGGACAAAGCAAAGATGGAAAGTTTCAAGACAACCAGTCCAAGCCACAAGCAAAGAAGGACATCGAAAAGACAAAGAAAGATACTGGGAAGTGGTGTGACTTCCATAAGATCCCTTGGCATAACATTGTTGACTGCCACTCAAAGCAGTCACCGGTGGACGAAGTGAAAGCCTCTGAATCTGATGCAGGTTCATACTCTGAGACAAAACTAGAAAGGAGAAGACAGATCATTGATTCAGAACCTAGTGCCACTGTTTCTACGACTAATCTCCAACCTGGTGAACCAAACGAGCCAGAAGAAGGAGGACGCCTCTTCCATTCACAGATGTGGGTAAAAGGCACCCTGTTGCACTTCATCATGGATAGCAGTAGCCAAAAGAACCTCATCTCAGCAGAGGTCATCAAGTGATTGGCCCTATCGACAACACCACACCCACAACCATACAGTGTTGGATGGATCTGCCAAGGAAGCGATCTCCGCGTCAGCCAATAGTGTCGACTGTCGTACAGCAACAACCCCTTCAAAGACGAGGTATTGTGCGATGTTTCTCCTCTCAAAGTTTGTGATGTTATTTTGGGCCAACCTCATTTATGGAAACATCATGTTGTATATGAGCCTAGGCCTCGTAGTGTTATTATTACTTTCAACAGGAAATTGTACAGGATACCCGAGGCAGTCCCACCTAGTGTTATTTCCTTGATCTCTGCTAAGCAATGCAAGAAGGTCATCTCTTAGACGGGGAAGTTTGTCTTCTTCGTGATTCACTCCCAGAATAAGAGAAATATCATAGCCACATCCAGGGTCTCTGTGGCTGACCTCTCCACACAGCTGAAGTAAGTAGATAAGGTTGAGGAAGAATACTCAGATATCTTCTCCTCACCTACTAGGGTACCTCTGCACTGCCAGGTCAAGAACCCCATCGATTTGACCCCTAGCGCACCGCTTCCCAATGGGTTAGTATATCGTCGCTCTCTATTAGAGAATGAGGAGATCAAGCAATAGGTCTAAGAACTTCTCCACAAGGGTCACATCCCTCCCAGTTCATCACCTTGCGGGAGCCCATTCATGTTGGTACAGAAGAAAGATGGAACCTGGTGACTCTGCATTGATTATCGGGCTCTGAATAAAATCACAGTCAGAAACCGGTACCCGATTCCCCGAATCGATGACCTCCTTGATCAACTCACGGGGGAAAAATAATTCAGTAAGATTGATCTGAAGTATGGCTACCACCAGGTCCCGATAGAACAGACAGATGTATGGAAAATTTCCTTCAAGTCAAAGGAAGGCCTTTTTGAACGGTTGTTCATGCCCTTTGGTTTCACAAATGCTCCAACCACTTTCATGAGGATGATGGATGATATCCTGTGACCATTCACCAATACTTTTGTAGTGGTGTATCTAGATGACATTCTCATTTACAACAAGACTTGGGCCGAATACTTGCAGCATATTCAGCAGGTTCTTCACACCCTATGGCAGCACAAGCTATATGCCAACTTGGAAAAATGATCCTTCGACATGGACAGGGTCCATTACCTGGGCTACATAATTGATCAGCATGGCGTATATGTGGATCCAGCCAAGATCCAAGTCATCTGTGACTGGCCATCTCCAACCACACTCACTGAGCTTCGGAGATTCTTGGGCCTTGCCAATTTCTACCGTAGTTTTGTGTTTGGATTCTCCCACATTGCATGGGCCCTCAGCCAAATAACCAGAGGTGGTGGTAAGGTGAAATTTGTGTGGGGCCGGTCCCAACAACAAGCGTTCGACGATTTGAAGCAACGCTTGTGCTCAGCCCCAGTACTTTCACTACCAGACCTGCAGTAGCCCTTTGAGATTGAGATAGATTCTTCAGACTATGCGGTGGGTTTCGTTCTCACTCAGCACAACCACCCCGTGGCCTATCATAGTGAGACACTATCAGATGTTTTTCGTAAGTACCCTACTTACAAAAAATAAATGTACTCCATTGTTAAAGCCTACTGCTAGTGGAGACATTACATTCTTGGGAAGGAGATAGTCATCCACACTAATCATAATCCACTGCAGTTTATGCAGACACAAGGAAAATTGCATAATGAAATCCATCAAAAGTGCTCCACATACTTGTAGCAATTCCACCTCAACATCAAGTATAAAACAAGAAGCACCAATTGCATCATTGATTGCCTCAGCAAACTTCCAGTCGCGACACTCACCACAATGCTAGAATCCTGAGGCCATGAGACCTCTGGATGGCCCCAACTCTATGAGACAGACCCGGACTTCGCCACCACCTACCAAATGTTGGGTGCAAATGAATTTGTCGAAAATTTCCCTCTTCAGGATGGGTTGTTGTGTCGTCTGGTCCATATCTGTGTTCCATCAAGCGAGCAAGCGAAGTTGATCTGGGAAGGCCACTATAGTCGGGTGGCAAGACATTTCGGTGTCAAAAAGACAGTGGCGATGCTACAGAAACATTTCTACTGGTTGAAACTTCGACAGGAGGTCAGCAAGTATATCAGGTCTTTCACTGCCTGCGTTATTTCCAAACCGACCACTAAGAAACAGGGCATGTACACCCCTCTTCCTACTCCTGAAAGGCCATGGGAATCCATCTCAATGGATTACATGTCGGGCCTCCTGTCCACCAAGAGGGGAAATGACTGTTTTTTTGTGGTTGTTGATTGCTTTTCTATGATGGTAATTCTGGTTGCATGCAAGAAGAACATCACAGCAGAGGCCACTGCCAAGATATTCTTTGAACGAGTCTAGGTACATTTTGGAATCCCACAAACCATTGTCTCATATCAGGATAGTCGATTTATTAGCACATTCTGGTCAAGCCTCTGGTCACTGTTGGACACCAAGTTCACCAAATCCACGTCCTTCAACCCCCAGAAAGATGGACAAACCGAGGTTGTAAATCGAATGATTGTGCATATCCTTCGCATGTATAATTCAAAGCACCCTCGTACATGAGATGAGATCCTTCTCTATGTCCAACATAGCTACAATTGATCCCTGCATAGCTCAACCGGCCAAAGCCCCTTTCAGGTGGGGTTTGGATTCCAACCATTGGGTCCCATAGATGTTGCACTTCCTCTTGCGGTCACCTCAACTGACTCATCTCCTACTCCAACTGAAGCTAACAAAGACACCCGGTTCATTGAGTGGATCCAGCACATCCAACAACAGGTTCAAGATATCCTATAGAAGTCCAATGATAAGTACAAGCAGTACCATGATCAACATTGGGTGCCACATAAGTTTCAGGTGGGCGACAAATTTTGGTTGCACTTACAGAAAGAATGCCATACAGGACCCCATCGGAAGATTCACCCACTTTGTTATGGGTCGTACACCATCACCAAGGCCATGGGGGGTAATTCTTTTGAGCTCAACATTCCTCCTTTCTTTGGCCTGCACCCAGTGTTCAACATGGATCTCCTTCGCCCTTATTTCCCACCATTATTAGACACCTAAGACATAGCAGAGCAGATGACACCAACAGAGCTCAACCCCGACTGCATACAACAGGCATCCAAAGATCTGATTGTGCACACACAGATCAATGGCACACAACAACAAAGGATCCAACTTTATCGAGGAGTCAAAGCAGGGCAGCTCCTGCACCAAGGCAAGTGGCTCATCCAACGCCAAATTCAGCAGAAATTTCCTCATCTGATGGGGGAAATAAGAACAATGGAGACCATTTATTACTAAGGAGGTATGATTGATCTAGGTGGATATCGGTGGCCACCCACCTTTTCCAACTGGCTCAAAAACGTTTTCTAACAATTTTGGGAATTTACTATTTTTAGCGGTTTTAACTTTCGGGGCCATTTTGAGGGCCTAAATGAAGGTTTTTCGGGATCGAACTTCTCAATGATAGTCAAAGGCATGATTGAGCCCCCAAAATGAATCTCCTCGATGATACCTTTCCAACAGGCTATCATACGCCTAAAATGGAGATCGTATGCAAATGTTACGTCCCCGGGAAGTTGATGTACTAACTTACCCAGACGAGGCCCACATGACTTTTGTAGCTTCATCTCCTAGGGTTAGGTTTTTCTATGTCTAGGGTTTTTGAAATTCTTGTTTATTGTAAAAATTCCTTCATAGCCTCATTGTAATCATCTTCTTGCGAATGAGTGCATTCGTCACATCTCTTCTCAAAGATAAGCCGCCACCATTCTAGCAAGCTTGTTTCCACTGCATTTTATAGTTTCAGCTTATTTCCTTATTGAATAGAAAACCAGTTTTACTGTATCTCTGTTATTTTTTGTTAAGCACCTGTGAATAATCTGTAGTCATTTTGTTCTACTCATAAAATCCAAATCAAGTAATGCTTGCATATATCAGCTATGTTGTGTGTGTAGGATTACTGTTATTTCCGCATTGATCTGTTTATGGTTAGAATATGTCATCCATATGAATATATTGTCAGTATGTTTGAATGATTATTTTTGCATGAATAAGTGGTATGAACATAATTTTGTAACTCTTAATTTTGTTATATATGCATGCATATAAATTTACAAAATGGTATCAGAGCTAAGAGAGATGTCCAAGAAGTGGTGTTTCCCGACCTGTTGGTGGTTGGGGACATTACAATATGGTATCAGAGCTAAGAGAGATGTCCAAGGAGTGGCATTGCCCAACCTATTGGTGGTTGGGGACATTGCAAAATTGTATTAGAGCTAAGTGAAATGTCCAAGAAGTGGTGTTTCATGGCATGTTGGTGGATGGGGATGTTACAAAATGGTATCAGAGCCATGGTTTCAACATTGATCCTGGATGGGCCATGTTAGTGGAAGATGAAGCAAAAGTTTCAGAAAAGAATTATTGTCGAAATGGACAAAATTGAAGTTCACAGCCCATTTTTCGACACTGGTCCTGAATTAAGACATATAAGTGGTTATGGAATCGAAAGCTCAGAGAAAATTTTTGTTGAGAAGGAAAACATTTGAATTCAAATAATTCCAGAGTGCCAAGAGAACACCTTGGTTGTGTTTGGAAGCTTAGGAGGTATAGTGGTTCAAGAAAGATATCAGATAAATGATACTGTAGTAACTGGGGGTTTGGAACCATAAGGTTTAAAGTTGAGCCATCAGATCGAGTGAAGATTAAGTCACGACCGTCAGATCTCATTGAGGGGAGATCGACGGTGGGGAGAGATTGGGGAGATCAGGAAGTAAATTAAAGAGAGAGTAAGTTGAGACTCTGCAATACCTCGGGATCATTGATCTTTCTAGATCAACATATCAATGATGGATATCGATCCCATTATGGGTGAGCATGTTCACATTGCGGAGATCAGTAAGGAAATTAAAGCATGATCAAGTTGAGTTCCCACAATCACTCCTAGTTGTTGATACTCATGGTTCCTTACAGCATGACTGGCGATATTTCAAAGTGAGATAAGCACCCAAATGTTAAGCCGAGGTCACAACTCTCAGTCATGTGTAGAGAAGATAAATTGAACTTCATGTATTTCCTGTCCGTTGATCCAAGTAAGGAAAACATGTCAACAACTTAGCTTGTTCGAGAATATGAAATTCGAGAGAAATGAAGTGTGTTGATGCACAAACTCCCAAAGTCTCAAATTCTGAACTTAATTCGAACAGTTCATCGCAAGATACATGTGTCAGAAGATCGGCTTGTTCAGAAGTTCAGCGTTCGGGAGAAACAGGGTATGCTAAGGTGAAATCTCCCAAAGCCCAAAGTCTCGAAGTTAGGTGGTGTGATGATGTCACTAGGGATGATGTGGACACATGGGATGTGTGCCACATGTCAGTGATTTAAGAACCTTGGTAAGATGGAAATGTTGTTAGAACGTGACTTATGTCACCCGTCTAATTGGACCATGTGTCATCTTCGTGTGCCATGCCAAGTGGCGCTCCTAGTGGTGGCACAAGGTAGTTAAGTGTGGCGAAGAAGTTATATGGATCAGGCTGGCATTAAATTTTTTCATGATCTATCAAGATCGAGGGTTGACAGGCATTGCAGAGATCGAAGTTGCACTACAGATAATTCTACAAGACGGTCTCGGAATCCAAACCATGGTTTTCCGGATGGGTTACGTGTCAGCATAGGGACAATTGCAGAACGATCGATGAGTTACTCCAAAACCGCCAACCCATGTACTTAATTTGATGTGATGTTTTTTGCATTTATTAGTTCGATCATGGAAATTGTGGGCCAGAGTGGATGCATGGCACCAGACCATGAATTCTAGAGACTTCATACTCCAAAAGAAATGGTGCCTGAAGGAAGGTGGACCGTAGATCCATCGTTCTTCGTGCATTCCACAATTCATTTTTCTGTGATGTTCGGATGCGTGGAAAACTGGAAACCTCTGAAGCCTGGAGCCCGAAGTTTCAGAGCTTTGGATAAGTGCCAAATCATAAGTGTTGGGTCACAGTCGTGGTCACATGTGAACCAAGGGCTGAAGAAAAGGGGCTAGCGCCTGAAATGTGTTGCAAAACAGAATTGAGCTTAGAGATTGAAGACCGAGGGGTTCTTAACTGACCAAGACCTGCAGAAAATTGAATTTGATATTGTTTTTGTTGAATCAAATTGGTTTATTATGGAAAATTATTAAAGTCTGTTAGAGTGAAAAAATTTCGGTTGACTGCACATTTTGCAGAGTTAACAATTGTCAGAACTAAACCAAATTGTCTCTTAGTGCAAAGAAATGGGAAGGCATAGGGTGCTTATAGTTTGGAAAATTAAGTTAGAGGAATGGATGTACATTTATGAGTTGAAGGATCAAACTCCAATGGGCATGGAGAAGAGATAGATAAAGAAGGAAACATGATGAAAATCATCGAAAATTTGTAGAAAGATGTTGAGACTCACCGAGAATATAACAAAAAGATCATGAAATGCAGGGAGAAACAAGGAGAATTCAACATAAATTTGATGCAAAACCTGGAAATAATATAAAATAAATTGGATAAGGAGAGTGGCTCAAGCAAATCAGGAAGTCACGGAAGAAAAAAAAGTGATAGAAGACATCACCAACACTCCCCGAGGTATTCCAATAAGAGAGCACATAGCAACTCAAGTCTATCCACTATTAGGAAGCATAAGAGGTCTGGGGAGGATGAGCTACGAGGAGAAATGAAAAAAATCAAACCTCCTACGTTTGATGGGGAGCACAAGAAGGATGGAGATGCAGAGACATGGTTGCTGAGAATGAGAAAGTATTTTCAATTGGATAATTATTCTTCTCATGCAGAGGGAATAATTTCCATCTATCAACTCAAAGGAAAGGAATCCATGTGGTGGGATCAATTGGTGCAGGTGCAACACATTGATGAGAAAAATGTTACTTGGAGAGAATTCAAGAAGTATTTTGAAAAGAAATAATTTACTACGAGGTACTATTGTAAGAAAATGAAAGCATTATTTGAACTCAAGCTTGGAAGTATGTCCATTGATGAGTATGAAAGAAGGTTTTTAGAATTGTTGAAGTATGTTTCCTTCATCAAGGATGAGACAGTCAAGATTCAAAGGTATTTGAGTGGGTTTCCACCAGCCATCAGTGAAAAAATAAATATGATGATCCCAAAACATTGGAGGAGATCATAAGGCGAGCTAAGTGCCTATATGATTAGAGAAAATCAAGGCCAACTTTCCAAAAATCTTGGGAGGACAAGATGAAATTCAAGATGGATTAGAGGAAGAAGGGAATTTAGCCACCATTCTTCAGAAATAATCCTCAGGGACAACCAACTTCTAGAGAAACCAAAATGATTGAGACAGGTGATCAAAGGCCAAGGCAACCACCTATTCAATGTTGGGGTTGTAAAGGTGATCATATATTTAGAGATTGTCCCCACAAAAGTGACAAAAAGAGATTTTTTCACAATGTTCGGTGAGTTCAAATAGTGGGGGACATGGGCATAAATGTACCAAGGATCTATGCAGTCTTGGACAGTAAGCAAGCAGAGTATCAATCACATATGATTGAAGTGGAAGGTATGATCAACAACCAAACCATTACTATTTTAATTGATTCAGGAGCTATTCATAGTTATATAGATCCTAAGATGGTGGAAAATTTGTAATTGCCAAGAAACAACCATGGAAAATCTTGGTTGGTACAGCTGGCTACTAGAGCCAAAAGAAAAGTCAATGAGATGGTTAAGTCATTGTCTTATGGACATGAATGGACTGAACATAAGGGAAGATTTGAAAATCTTTCCTTTAGGATCTTATGACTGCCTAATTGGTATGGATTGGTTAGACCAACACCATGCCATCTTAGACTGTCATAACAAGGCATTCACTTTCCTAGATGAGGAAGGAAATCAGAGAACAATCCAAGGAATTCTCAGGGAAGTTACTCTCCGGGAAATCTCAGCAATGCAGCTGAAGAAGTGTTATAGGAAAGGCTTTCAAATATTTCCAGCCCATATGGAGGAAGCATCTAAGGATAAGGTGCCAAATCTAGAGGATCATGCAGTCCTAGAAGATTTTGAGGATGTGTTCAAGGAGGTACCAAGACTACCTCCAAAGATAGATATTGATTTCTCTATAAATTTAATTCCCGGAGAAACTCCAGTGTCAAAGACTCCTTACAAAATGAGTACACCTGAATTGAAGGAGTTGCAAATGAAAATTGAAGAACTTTTGAAGAAGGGGTATATATGCCCAAGTGTGTCACCTTGGGGTGCCCTAGTATTGTTTGTGAAGAATAAATATGGGACATTGAGATTGTGCATCGACTTCATATAGTTTAATAAAGTAACTATAAAGAACAAGTATCCTCTGCCAAGGATTAATGATCTCTTTGATCAATTGAAGGATGAAAAGATATTTTCAAAGATAGATCTCAGGTCAGGATAGAATCAGGTAAGGATTAAACAGGAAGATATCAACAAGACTTACTTCAGGACAAGGTATGGTCATTAAGAGTTCACAGTGGTTCCATTTGGGTTGTCAAATGCACCTGTTGTTTTTATGTGCTTAATGAATGGTGTTTTCCGGGAATATTTAGACAAGTTTGTCATTGTCTTTTTGGATGATATCCTTGTATATTCCAAGTCAGAGGAAGAGAATGAGCATCATTTGAGGATGGTGTTGCAATTGCTACGGGAGAATCAGTTGTATGCCAAATTGAGCAAGTGCTCATTTTATCAAAGTAGAATTCACTATTTGGGGAATATCATATCTGAATAAGGGATAGCAGTGGACCCTGAAAATATTGAGTCCATTAAAGGGTGGAAAACACCTAAGAATGTGATGAAATTCAGATCCTTGATGGTTCTAGCTAGTTACTACAGAAGGTTCATTGCATGGTTTTCAATAATAGCTCACCCCATCACCTCCTTGCAAAGGAAGAGGAAGAAATTTCAATGGGCAGAAGAATGTGAAAGAGTTTTCATCAATTGAAGAAACGGTTAACCAATGCTCCAATTCTGAAGATCACAGATCCGAATGAAGACTTCATTGAATGCACAAATGCTTGTAAAGAAGGACTGGGTGGAGTCCTCAAACAAAATGGGTTTGTTATATGTTATGAATCAAGGAATTTGAAAGAGCATGAAAGGCTCTATGCCACTCATGATTTGGAATTGGAAGCCATAGTGCACACTTTGAAGAAGTTGAGGCACTACCTCATGGAAATAATGTTTGAGCTAAGGACAGACCATAACAGTCTAAAATATTTTTTTGGTCATCTTACTTTGAATGCTAGCCATAGTAGATGGCTGGAATTCCTCTGTGAGTATGACTTTGATATCAAGCATATCAAAGGAAAGGAGAACAAAGTGGTTGATTCACTCAACAGGAGAGTGCATGAACTGCATGCTACATCCATTAGCATGTATCAGATGGATCTTAAAGGAAAAATTTCTGAATCTGCAAAAGAATATTTGCAGTACATGGAATTGGTAACAAAATTGCAACAAGTTAAAATGAAGCAAAAAACTGAAGATTATGAATTGGGAATTGATGGAATTCTCTTGCACAAAAAAAAGTATATGTACCCAAATATTCTGAATTGAGGAGTGCAATTTTAAAATAGATGCATAATGTGCCTTATGCAAGACACCCAGGATATCAGAAAACAATTTTAGTAGTCAAAAGCCAATATTATTGTCCAGGCATGAACAGGGAGATTGTTGATTTTATTGCTAAATGCTTGGAATGTCAAAGGGTCAAAGCTGAGCATAGACACCTGATTGGGTTACTATAGCCATTACCCATTCCTGAGTGGAAATGGGAAGTAGTGACAATGGATTTCATCATGGGATTTCCCAGAATGAACAAGCATCATGATGAAATCATGGTGGTAGTGGACAAGCTTACTAAAGCTACCCTTTTCATTCCTATGAAGACTACTCATAAGGAAACTAAGGTTTTTGATATTTATATGAGGGAAGTAGCATGCTTACATGGCATACCCAATACAATTGTGTCTGAAAGAGACCCAAATTTTACATCAAACTTTTGGAAGGGGTTATTGAAAGGGTTCCTAACAAATTTGAACTTCAACACTGCTTATCATCCTGATTCTGATGGGAAAACTAAAAGGGTGAACGAAGTGATAGAAGGTATGTTAAGAATGTATGTGATTGAAAAACCATATAAATGGGAAGATTATCTAAACTTTTGTAGAATTTTCCTAGAACAATGGGTATCAAGCATCACTGAAGATGAGCCCGTTTGCAGCACTTTATGGCAGAAAGTGCAACACTCTAGTAAGCTAGGATAACCCAGCTAATAGGGTAGTGGTTGGGCCAGAGTTTCTCAAAGAAATGGAAGAAAAAATGTTGAAGATTAAGAAGAATTTGAAGGCTTCCCAAGACAGGAAGAAAAATTATACTGATAAGAACAGAACTCACAGGGAATTTAAAGTAGGGGATCATGTATTCCTAAGAGTGAAGGCCAAAAAAAGTTCCTTGAAGTTCGGAAATTGTTCAAAGTTGGAAACTTGGTATTTTGGGTTGTTTGAACTCCTAGAGAGGATTGGTCCAATATAATATAGGCTTGCATTGTCTGCATGCATCTCTATACATAATGCATTTCATCTGTCATTGCTTAAGAAATATGTACCTGATGCTAATCATGTTATTGATTGGAATGTGATTTAGGTGGAGCAGGAAAGCACTTTTCAGGTGCATCTAGTGCATATATTGCATCGAAAAATCAAGAAGCTTTGGAGTCAAGCCATAGGGATTATAAAATTTCAGTGGACTTGGTACAGACCTGAGGACACAACATGGGAGCATGAAGATGCTATGCTGGCAGAGTACCCGCATCGTTTTGAAGATTTTGGAAATCTTGTTATTGTTGTGTAAGTAAGTTGCACTAAGGACAGTGCAAAAATAAGGGGAGGGGATTGTAACACCCCAAGGCCGAGCCACTGCTAAATTGTAATTATGTTTATAGGTTGGTGAGCCAAGTGTTTATAAGATGAAGACTTATATGTTTATTAGGTTGGAGAGCCTAGATGCTTAAGGCCATGATCTTGATTTTTGTATATGTAATTGCACATATCATTAATAAAATTACATTGTTTTGTGTAGACCCACCATGAAGAAAGAGTATGGGGGACTAAGCTCCACTAGGTAGGGTAAGAGAGGGGCTAAGTGTTTAGACCTAGGGGATAAGATAGAGGGCTTGCATCTAAGGGAATAATATTTTATTATTATTTCCTAGAGGCTAAGGTGGACATGATCGGTGTTTTCCTAAGTCCCTGGAAGGGAACGAGTGCTAAGTGGAACTCATGCAGCTGCAGGAAGACAGGTGTTGACCTGGGTGCATGCAGTTAAAGCTGGGAAAGCCAGCTTGTTGGGGGTTCTCTCACCATTCTGGTGTTGCTACCCATCCTTGCAATGGGACGAATCTCGAGTTTGTCATGACCCTTACAATTCTCTTGAAGTCAGTCACCCAACCAGATTCACCATTGACTCATGTACTGAGCCATCACCATCTCCATCGTCGACCTATGAACAGGAACGCACCATGTAACTATCTGAGTCGTGTTGTGTCATAATTGTTGGGTATTGCATCCCACACAGTTATTGTATTGAGTGTGGCTTGCTACCATCATCTACTCTTACTGAGCTTTGTTGTTTCCATCACCTTTTCGAGAATTGACTTAGAAGTGGACTGAAGAAACAAGTTGTCAGGCCTCCAAGAAACTCTCTCCAGGTGAGAGAGGTTGTTGGGTAAGTGATTTCCTAGAGGGATCCCAACTAAAACTATAGTTCTTGGAGAATTCATGTTTGTCCTATTGCTAAATCCCTGGAAGGGAAGTGGGGTAGCCGAAGGACTGTGGAGCAGAGAAGGGGCACACTTCTTGGGGTGGGACAGGCATGTGGGGAATGAGAGGTTGTAGGTTGTTAGCATGAGATAGCCCTAGGAGATAATCATTCCTATTGACCTGTGTGACTTTCTTGTTTCCCTTGCCAAGCCTAGGAATCTATTTCCCAGTGGAGTTTAGTCCCATCTCAGGGGTGACCCACTGTTGAGCTTGATGAGTAGCATGGTCTAAAGTTGGGAGGTTTGTGGAAGGTCTGTACACAATTTGGTGGTCATCTATTGAAAGATAAGTGCCAAATCTCTGTTAGTTGTATGTTTTGTAATTGTACATGTGTTATAACTTGATGAGTAATGCCTGGATATATCATCTATGTTGTGTGTGTAGGCTTATTGTTATTTCCGCATTGATCTATGTATGGTTAGAATATGCCATCTCTATGCATATATTTTTAGTATGTTTGAATGATTATTTTCGCATGAAGAAGTGGCATGAACAGAATGTTGTAACTCTTAATTGTGTTAGATATGCAAGCATATAAATTTACAAAATGTTATCAGAGCTAAGAGAGATGTCCCATAAGTGGTGTTTCCCATCCTGTTGGTGGTTGGGGACGTTACAAAATGGTATCAGATCTAAGAGAGATCTCCAAGAAGTGGCGTTGCTCATCCTGTAGATACGACAGACAGTGTTCCAGATGCTGATGGCGATGTCCCCTCCTCTTGATGTTGTATTGAATCCAGTTAGTTGTTATTGATGTTGTCCATAAAATAACCTTATTTTTAAGGTGGAGTGTTGAAATATTGTAACTTCAAAGAATATTCTACCTAAAAGGGAGTGTTGAATAATATAATATAATATTTATTAATTAGGCCCTATTGTGCCTTTGTAAAAGTCGACCCTTTTGTGCCTTGAAAATTAAATGTAAATTAAGAGGGTAAAGTGACAGGTCATCCTAGACCTAATTTTAGGCTCTCCAGACTACTATTTATAAGGGAGGCCAACACCTCATCTGGACACACTCACCAACTAGCTCTGTAGTGCACAAGTATTGGAGGAGAACCTATTGCAACTGGGGGTGACGTCAAGGAGGTTTTTGTCCTATGTCTTGGTTAAGTAGTGCACTACTCTTTCCTAGTGAAGGAGTAGAGGAGGATATTCTTCTTTGTTTCTAGTCTATCTATATTGAGGAAGTTTTGATGTGTTTTCTTCCCCATGAGGGTTTCCCAGGATAATCTGTGTGTCTCTATTGTTTATGTGATTGCTTGTCTTTCAATGATCTTATTTATGCACCTAATTTGATAAATTATTATAATAATAAAGAAGAATCGTAACTACTAGTTGTATAAGTAAAAATTGAACACACGCTAGAGTCCTCAAAGGAAAACTCCAGAGAAATTTTCCAAAAATGGTTATTTGAAGATATAGATACAATTTTTAGAAAATTGAAAATACTTAGAGCTAGCTATGCTCATGGTAATGGAAAAGGTCACTTCAACACTAGCAATGTTGGCGTAAAAATTGTGACTAGGGTTCTCGAAGGTTTCCAGCAAAAAATACCATTGTAGTCTAGGAGTACTCGCATATTCAACCTTCCACATGGGAAGGAGATCTCACCCGAAGAGCATCTGAGACGTGTGTGGTGAAGTGATTCAAGGAGAATGTGCCATCATATTTGAAATTACCATGTTCATATTCATACATCAATATGAAAATACATCCATAAACAGTGAGTGAACACTAAATACACATGACAGAAGTAATTGTGCAACATAGAAACCAAAGATTCATACATGGTATAATAAACTTTTAGGGCCCAACCAGTCCTTTATATTATCAGCATATTAAAACTATCATACAGTGATTACATATCTCATACAATAGTTTATGCAGTGAAATCTATTCTCATATACCCATTATAGACTCTACCCTACTGCGCAAGCATAGTAACATCCCCAAAACCCATTACAATAATATTATTACATTCATAACTTGATTGCAACCCCAACAACAACAAACCAGAGTAAATATCCAGCATGCTTCCTTCATTCGCTCATTCATTACCTTCATTAACCTCCATAATATTTTTCCTCGTCACATTGCCTTCATGGATGATTTTAAGGATGGAAAATTATTTTAAAATGTAGAAACCTTAGCGAATCTTACTAATCCTTCATATGCCAACTATAAAATGTTTGACGATATTTTTGTAAAAATATTATAATTTCTAAGGATTTTATATAGTTTGTATAAAATTTTGGCGATTTTAAAGGTAAAATAATTTTATTCTATAGAATTTGGGCGAATCATTTTGAGAATAACGAATATTGTTTTTGGAAAAACCATGGAAAATTAGCCCATGAGCGAAATTTATCGCCTAAAATCATCCCTTGCTCTTTATCTCTTTCTCCTGGTCACTTCTTGGACTTCTTGTTCCTCTACTTTTCTGACCTTTTTCTGCTAGCACCCAGTGATTTTACCACTTTTCTAACTTCTTGTCCAACTAGCGCGTGGTTATATTTTTTGTCTCCATAATTGTTTCCTCTTAGTTAGATTTCTTCTCTTATAAATGATTTATGCTACTGTCCCTTTTCTAGTTGGTCATACAACACTTTCCTAAAAACATTGGAATTTTCGCAAAAAAAGACACTTCTAAAAAATGGAGGGCCCAAAAGGCCCCGACCACAACCATTGAATTGTCTCGAGTCAACCTTCCTATTTATCCCTATGACCTTCTACAAATGAAGGGCCCAATTCTAGTACAATTTTTAGGGCCTACTGGTGGAATCTATCATAGTGCTCCACATGATTCTTCCATTTTCATGCTAAAATCGAGGCTTCCACAACAAACTCTTGTGTTACTACGAAATTTGTATCCTTAGGATGGGAAGTCAGTAGTTTATTCCATTCAATGTCGACAAATGACTCAATTTTTTGCATCTAGATATACTCAGCTTGCATCATAGGGCAGAAGTATATGAGCTCTTTCTTGGCTTCTTGAGTAGACTCATCGAGATAATCCATTATTTCATCCACAACTTGGATCTCAACAAAATTTGTTTCCTGCTCAGTCAGGTCAGTGATGGATTGAGTGTTTGCATTCATCTGGTTGAGTTATGCATGCAACTCTTTGATTATCTTACTTCATCATTCCAGCAAGTCGACCCAGTCATTGACCATGCCAAAGCATTGGAGGAATTCATCTATGCAGGAATGAAGAGAGGTCTGAATGAGAGTTCCCTCCACGACTTCAGGTGTAACCTTCTGCGTCATCTCCTAGGTTTTCTCCTTTTCCTTCAACTTGATTTCAGCCATCTCTTGTTGAAGGTTGTTCATCCTTGTATCCAGTTGTGACCAGGAATCAAAAATAATCTCAAGTCATTTTGGGGGAACAATTGGGGTGATATCGTTAGGGAGCTCGAAATAAACCTATGTGAAGGTGGGCCAAACTTGGAGGAATTTATAATTATTAGACTCAGATTTTGTTCGCAACCCCTGCTCATGATCCATGACTGAAGTGGCTATAATTATGTCTTGGCGCAGTTTTTGTGTCTACTTTGTAAGATCTTTGTTCGTTTGTTCTGTAGTGAGAAGTCTCTACTCAAGATGATATGTGGATGCTTTCATAAGATTCATGCGATGTGGTGTAGACAACACCTGAAGATCGCCACTAGTGAGGGAGGGATCCAAGGGAAATTGTGAAGCCAGGGGTTGGCCACTGGCGAAAAATCGCTTATACATACTAGGGGTGCCAGCATGTTCAAGAGTAGGAGAAGTAGTGCGAAGGTTGCAAGTGAGCCTATCCTAGAATTTTGGAGGAAGTGTCCCAATAACATCGGTTTTCTCTAGGCACAATTCCAATATTGTGAGGCACTGATGTGGATCCTACAACAGTGACACAATATGTTCCTTGACTGAACTTATGTTATGCGCATAATGAGTGTCCTCCTCAATGTCCATATGAGTGTATAGAGGATCTAGACTCATTTATTAAGGCACCTCAGAGGATTTCTTAGCCCATACAAAGAGTAGGGATTCAAGTTGGGTGTCAAGTGGAACATGGATCTGTGAACCATTGGGTAAGGTGGATGGAATAGGGACTGTGGTTCCTATAGTCATCACGAAAGGGGAAGTATACATTGATTCAGTAGTGTCGATATGGATGTGGTGAGAGGACGTTGTATTGGAGGATGGGGCATCTGTTGGGCTATAAAGATATCCTAGAATATAACCTCTATGCATCAGCCGAAGGTAGGCATTGGCACAAGTATTTTACCTGTTGCCTACATAGGTTCTTACCTTTTGTTTTCAATACATCATTCTCCAGAGATGTAACACCTACAAAGGGGACAACAATCGTAACAAAAGGAACGACAGTTGTTCAAATGAATGACACTACCTACAAAGGGAACAACAATTGTAACAAGGGAACGACAATCGTTACATTGGACCAAACTAATGTTGTATTAATTGCATTGTAGTACTTGACCAACTATTTAATTTGTCAATCTGAGGTTTGTAAACTTACGAAGCACATGCAAAGTATATGCAGGATTGAAGTGGAACTAATCTAATATAATGGTAAAGCTACAACCGAAATTGAATCATTAAACTACTGCAAGAAGTTGAAACACATGACTTGGAATTGAATTGCTACAACACACAACTGAAATGAAATTGCGTAAATGAAATTAATCTAGGAATGGAAAATTGCGTAAAAGAATAAACAACATGTGAAGATAAATAAAACGACACATGTGAGCTCACACTAACAGTAAAGCAATCTCAAATTACATTACAAGAATCAAATGACAAATCATGAAACAATAATGAAAGCATGAATCAAACTAAAAATCCCTTTCTCCAAAATTACAAAACCCAAAATCTACATACTAAGATTCATTACAGACTTCTACTCAAATCCTAATTGGCTACTAAATGACTACTCAATGACTATCCCCTCATGAAGAGAGAGCACTCTCTTTTATACATGAGAGCCTTGAAGATAAGATAACCGTCTCATAATTACAGATCCACTTTTCTCTCAACCAATTTCCCATTATTACAAAATATAATCCTTTCAAATCCTCACACATATCTCTCATATATCTTGGATAAGATATGTTATCCATTCCCAATGATCTTCTCCTTGAAATAGGCTTGAATTATCTCCTCAAATCTTGAAATGGTGGAGGAAGTATTTGAGAAGTCATTTTGTATTAATTCTTCACATATTCCTACACATTACAAAGCTCACACATTTTTTAGATATATATGAAAACATGTCGATTTTCCAATATTTAATCACAAATTCCCTTTTAATACTAAAATGAGTAAAGTGGAGAATAATAAGGTGAAACCCAAATATATTTATGAAAATGATATCATGAAAGGTTAATGGGGCGATGAAATATGAAGAATGATGAAGGGAAAGGTGGATGAAAATATGACATTTTTGAGCCCCAACATACCCCCCAACTGAACTTGTTGCATGTTCGCATGCAACTGTGCATGGATCTTCTCAAGAAATTTTGGTATCTGAATTTCAGTTTTGAGTGATGATAATGAATATTTCTAGGATGGGTTTTACATGAGTAACAACTGACATTTTATTATGGTTGGTTCTTGTGTGACAACCATGAATATAAAGAATGTCGGTTCTTGTGTTAACAACATTCATTTTGTTATTTGTTCTCTTGTTGTTATGATAATAATTTACCCATATACTTACTGGAAAAGATAATTTATCAATGTGCACAAGGAAACATCACTGAGTATAAGAAAGCCCTTTTTCATATTTGTGAATCATGCCAATATGTATATCAATGCTTATGAAGCAAAGTGCAACAGAGTATCATTGGAAAAGAAATGTTGGTTAATGGTAAATGAGATGAAAAAATGAATAATGGTAGTGGAAAAATGGAGTGATGATAGCGAATAAAGTCCCCTACCCCCCAACTAAATTGGTTGCATGCCTGCATCCAATGTGGCATGAGTCATAGAAGTGAAAAGGAAAGGGAGCTTGGTGAGGGAATTTTCCAATTTATTCATTGCTAGCAGTTGAGGAATTACATGATTAAAGTTTAGAAAATAACATACCTCCACTTACCCAAAATTTTGGTGAACTATGCAATAGGAATATGGCTGATGCAACTGCTGGAGCATGGAAGATGTCA
Source organism: Picea glauca (assembly GCA_000966675.3). Classification (NCBI taxonomy): domain Eukaryota; kingdom Viridiplantae; phylum Streptophyta; class Pinopsida; order Pinales; family Pinaceae; genus Picea; species Picea glauca. Next base: position 896,375 of record JZKD02S0189163.1, on the reverse strand, counting down.
CTGCTGCAGAATCATGAAAATGTAACTATGAATGTTGTAGCTACAACTATTGTAACTGTTGGATCAAAGAATGTGAAGTGGAGGAATCTAAATTTTTGTTGAATGAATCATGGAAAAGAGGAAGTATGAAAGTGGAATTGTGGTACTCTCATATAGCTAAAGTCATGTTGTTGTAACTACTGATGGAGTCATGAAAAGTGTATAGTCTTCACCCACTGCTAAACCCGATGGTACAATTCTAGTTATGAGAATGAATGTGTCGATGCTGAGCATGAACATAAGTCATTGGATTACTGACCATTGATGCATGTCGTTAACCAATGCGAAGAAAACTCACCATTGATGTCAATGAGTGCCAAGGTACCTGAGTACATATTGTGAAGTGTGAATAGATTTTTCGATGTCAAGCCACTTTCAAGATCTGACGATCAAGGGACAGTGATGTATTCCCATGATTTTCAGCAAGAGAACTTTCCATTAAGGCATGCAAGCCTCTAGGTACTCAAAATGGACTCTAGTCTATATCCCAGATAAGGTGTTGAGGTCGATGGGGAAAGACTTGTTGAAAGGTGGAACTTAAGAAATCCCACATCAGTCAATGTGAGTTAGATAAAAAATATTGGTAGGACTATAGGAAATATCTCAGTAGCAACAGTGTTTATGGCAAGGCAATGTAGTCATGGAAAGGGAGATGGATAGTTTTTTTGACAAGGAAAAATGAACTGAAAAAAACATAAAGAGATGTATGCAACTTAGAAAGATAAGGGTGTGTGAAGCCATGAATGATAATTAAATGGAAGATGGGATTCAATACAGGGATGACCAGTATGCTTTGAAGGAGAAATGGGAAGAAATAATTCATGATGCAAAATAATTTTATGAATGGTCGTTGTGTAACAACAAACGCCATGATGTGTAGAATGAGAATCAACTCCTTCAAGTAGTCAACAAAGCAAGTTTTTGTTATTCTTGAAAATTACTTCTGGATGAAACGTGAGTGTGTCCAACGCCTGAAAAAACTTAGTACAAATTCCTGCATGAAAACTTGTGAGAAGTTCAAAACACGTAGCATACAAAAAGAAGTACCAATGCGGAAAATGAGAGAAATAAAATGTTTTTTTGTACATGTTGTCGTGGCATGCTTGTTTCAGCATTTGATAGCGGTGTAAAGTGACTCGAGAAACCAAGTTAGCATAAAAAAACATTACTATGATATCGTTTTCAAGAATTATGGAAATCTCCATTTGCTAAAAAAAAAAAAAAATTATGAATTTTTTTTTTATGTTTGACCTAAAATTTTT
>JZKD02S0189163.1:864864-895024 GCA_000966675.3 Picea glauca | reverse complement strand
TCACGAAAATCATCCTTTTTTTTCTTCATAGAAAAATTTCATCTTTCTATACCTGCACCACCAGGCCACCATGAATTCCCTAAGCCAATAGGAAAAATTTGTGGCGCCCACACTGTATCAGTATCCGCATCTGAAAGAGACTGAAGAGGCAAGATCCAATTTCTTCCTGCCACTTGATCACATATCCGACCAACACTTCATCTTATTATGCGATCGAGTGGTGTATGAAGAAAAGAAATAGGTTTACCAGGTCAGCTTCTCTCTTCCCCAACATGAGGTCACAGATGCACTGCAGAATAAAGGGTGGATCTGTTGTTTCTCCTCAGTAATCATCATTTGAGTAGAGATTTCATAGGCATAGTGATTAGTGAGGATTAATGCCACTACCTGTTTCAGAACCATAGTCATTATTTCTCGCCACTCAATTCTCATATAGGATCGGCATCAATTATGTGTTTCTGGTACATGATAAGCAACAGGTAAGTGATAGTCTTAAGCATTTGAGACACAAACCAATCAAATGACTAGTTTGGCATGTTGTAACATAACTTTAATCCTTGGGGGAATCAACCACAACTTCCAGAAAACATGTTGCATTCTTTGTCTGTTAGTTAACCTGGGGAACGTGGCAGCTAGTGCATGGTCACGTGTATGGACGTGCCCTTGTATATCACAAGCATTCCTCATACAAATAATCTTCCCACATCCTAAACTCCACATCACTCTACTCATCCAAAAAATCAGATACTTACACAGTGAATTTCACTGAATCCACCATTGAGTCCTTGGATTTCAGAGTTAGAGCTAGAGTTATGTTCTGGTTTTGAATTCTCAGAGCATGGATTCCAAGGAAATTAAATGGCCATTTCCATGTGTTGTAGCCCCGTGCAGTGCACTTTCACCCGAAGAGTGATAACCCAGCCTTATCGATCTATTCAATCTCTCGGTCGATGAATTAGAGTGATTAAATTGACGAGATGTGAGATAATATCATCAATATAATAAATGAAAATCATCATTGATTGTCAACCATTATTACAAAACAAAACTGCCAGATAATTTTACAAAAATAAAAGTTAGAATCACAATTGTAATTATCCCGTCTTCAAAATCTAGATGTACTGGCTTGGAACTATGGACATGGGACACTTGAATAAATTCTAATAATCAAATATATACCCATTCCTTATATCCAATGTCAAAAAAGAAAACTTGAAAAAGGTAGAAACCTTTCCAATATAGTCACTATGGGACGGGTAAAATTATAGTTTTATCTCCTTCAAATAATCGTGTTTGATTAAATATGGAAGAAATGGATTGGCAAGAAGATGTTGCAAATCAAATTAATACAATCAAATGATAAATTGGATTTAGTCTTGTAACCTTCAGCAGAAAAATATCTTCATTCAGTTGAACATGCAAGTGGATCCCATATCGCAGAAATTACAATAAATGATATCCATTCATTGTTGGAGCTCATGATCACTAAAAAATAAGTAATCACCTCCATCTCTCTCAATTTTTGTTAACGGATAGTTCACTGGATTTTTACAAATGAATCTCCCACAAAAGAAAGTATTTTGCCTCGCAGTAGCTCCCACATATCCATTGCATTTAATCTTGGTATGTTACAGTCATGTGGCTTCCAAATCCACCTCTCATATCAATTATTAGGCCTTTTGTTGAGGAAACAGTTGAATGACTCATCTATGTTGGGTTGTTGGGCTATAAATATGTCCTAAAATATAACCTCTATGCATCAGCTGAAGGTACGTGTTGGCACAAGCATTTTACTTGTTGCCTACGTAGGTTCTTACCTTCTATTTTCAATACCTCATCCTCCAGAGATGCAACACCTGCAAAGGGGACAACAATCGTAACAAAAGGAAAAACACTACCTGGAAAGGGAACAACAATCGTAACCAAGGAACGACAGTCGTTACGTTGGATCAAACTAATGTTGAATTAATTGCATTGTAGTACTTGCCCAACTATTTAATTTGTCAATCTAAGGTTCGTAAAATGACGAAGCACACGCAAACTATATCCAGGATTGAAGTGGAACTAATCTAATCTAATGGTAAATCTACAACTGAAATTGAATCATTAACCTACTACCAGAAGCTTAAACACATGACTTGGAATTGAATTGCTACAACACATGACTAAAATGAAATTTCGTAAATGAAATTAATCTAGTAATGGAAAATTGCGTCAAAGGATAAACAACATGTGAAGAGAAACAAGACGGCACATGTGAGCTCACACTAACAGTAAATCAATATCAAATTATATTACAAGAATTAAATGACAAATCGTGAAATAATAATGAAAGCATGAATCAAACTAAGAATCCCTTTCTCCAAAATTACAAAGCCCAAACTCTACATACTAAGATTCATTACAGACTTCTACTCGAATCCTAATTGACTACTAAATGACTACTCAATGACTACCCCGTCATGAAGAGAGAGCACTCTCTTTTATACATGAGAGCCTTGAACATAAGATAACCATCTCATAATTACAGATCCACTTTTCTCTCAACCAATTTCCCATTATTACAAAATATAATCCCTTCAAATCCTCACACATATCTCTCATATATCTTGGATAAGATATGTTATCCATTCCCTGTGATATTCTCCTTGAAATAGGCTTGAATTATATCCTCAAATCTTGAAATGGTGGAGGAAGTATTTGAGAAGTCATTTTGTATTAATTCTTCACATATTCCTACACATTACAAAGCTCACACATTTTTTAGATATATATGAAAACATGTCGATTTTCTAATATTTAATCACAAATTCCCTTTTAATGATAAAATGAATAAAGTGGAGAATAATAAGGTGAAACCCAAATATATTTATGAAAATGATATCATGAAAGGTTAATGGGGCGATGAAATGTGAAGAAAGATGAAGGGAAAGGTGGATGCAAATTTGACATTTCTAAGCCCTAACAACATCCACGATCGAAATAGGCAATTGATGGGTGAGATCCTTAATGACAAAAGTAGGTTGGGCCTTGAATGGTGGATCGTCGATAATAGTGATGATGGGAAAGGAAGAGGTAATGGGGGTGGTGGTGCAAGTTGGTGGTAGAAGGGAAGAAATGGGAGTAGCATTTGTGAAAATTGTCAATTTTCCCAAGTGGATTTAATACTTGCTATGATTTGATACCATGTTGATTTTACCACTCTACTCAACACCTAATAGTTAGCTCAAATAAAATCACTTTATCTACAAAAAGAACAGCTAAGTAATCAACTAAAAATTTAGCGGAAGCATAACCAAGGAAACTAAATCAAGCACATAAAAACACTAAGAATTTTGGGTAAACCCATGGAAAAAACCTGGAGGGAAAACCAATCCAATAATTCTTTTATTAAGGTCAAATCAGGGCTCGCGTAACAGGGATAATGGCCCACTAAGAGAACTATACACTACAAACAAACCTGGAAACACATGTGTTGTTATACAACTTGTATTTGCACATTTCCCAATGCATCCATGACTTTCCCCTCTCTTTCCCATGGATGTATGTGTATTTCCCTTCTCTGACCCATAAATATCCATGTTTGTCTCCTCTGAGACCTATGGATGTGTATGGAAAACTCCATACGACTCTTCTCTTCCATGTGGATTTTTTCCTCTGAAACTCACATGTGGTTGCTTCTACTCTCTCTCCCCCTTGACTTGTATGACCTCTAGATGGAATTTGTTCTCCACCTATCAAGATCTTGAATCATGATCCTTTGTGATCCAACCCTCTCATCAATACTTGGATGAACTCTCTTCACCCAAACAGTGACATCTCCTCACTCTAGTGTAAGAAAAATTCCTTCTTTGATCCTACACTCCTCACACTAGAAAAATTCCTTCGTTGCTCCTACACTCCTCACACTAGCAAAAGTACTTCTTTTCTCCTACACTCTTCAAACTAGAAAAACTCCTTCTCTATTATCTCTAATCTTGGCATCTCACCAAAGATCTCGATATTGGCATCTCACCAAAGATCCTCAACCTTGACATCTCACCAAAGGTATCTTTCTCTTGGCATCTCACCAAGAGACTCTTGATCTTGGCATATCACAAGAGATCCTCACCTTAGTCTCTCACAAAGGTCCCTTTCTCTTGGAATATCACCAAGAATCCGATGACTATGTCAACTCCCTCAACACAAGTAACTTCCTCTCAAAGTGACTTCCTCCTTCTCCTAGCCTTTCTTTTATAATCATGAGTTACACTTTATTTCTAATATTCAAAGTGATTTACGACTGAGATTACTTCTCACACCCACTTAAGATTTAGATTACATGTTTCATGCTAAGCATGTTCTTAAATAAATCAATTCACTAATAAATATAATTTTACTTTAATAAATTCCTTGTAACTAAAGTAAACTCAAGACTAGAATACTTTCGACAACTTTCACATGAAAAACACATGCCTATGTGGAAGTACTTGTCCAATGCTACCAAAAAAATCAAAATTCCCTCTTAGCGAGGAAGGTACTTCTCCCACCTGGATTTGTCTCTATCTTTTCTACCAGATCCGCTACCATGCCTACTCTCCAATACACTTGATTGGATACTCCATCTGCCATAGAAGTTATCCCTACCATGATGGTATGACCTATCTCTGAAGACTCACTACCTTTGAACATGCTCCTAGAAGTCTCCTTCTCCTGAGAATCCTGCATGTCCATCTCATACCATGACTCCTTATTGACAGAAATGGAAGTCTACTCATTCCCTCCTAACATGAAGGATGAATCCCCCTGATCTGCTCAACCTTCGGAGCTACCCTCTCCCTGTTCTCTTCCACTAACATTGATCCATGATTGAATATCCCCTTGTATCCCTTTACATGCTCCCATCTGGGGATAATGGTTCTCTTGATGAATACAAATCATCAAATAACCAAGCCCTACAAACCTCAATATCATTCCTTCGATATTTTTGGTTGACTTCTATCTCACTTGCTACCCCTTTGCTCCTTTCCTCGATCCCTTCCCTACACACTTGAATGAAATTCCTTCTCTATCCACTCAATGAGATCTTACTCACTCATTCTGTGTGTGTATTTTTTCCACTGATAAATAGCCAACACCTACAACCAAGCACCTTTGATATTGTTGTATGATATTATACCTGCAACTCCTTTGTTGCCTAGATATTTCCTTACCACCATATTTGTCTTCTTCTCATGGCCCTATTATAGTTTCTCCTACAAGTTTTATTCTCCTTTGGACTAATTAGATATCGAGATGAAATTACGTCTTCACCCATTTCTAAGATCTCCTTGAGAAAAATTCCTTCTTTTCTCTGTCTGTGAGTCACTGACTCCAGTAAATTTGTCATCCTCTGATCTCTAGATGAACTTCCTTATTTACCCATTTGAGATCCCTTTGAGTCACTATCCTTCATGGTTGAACCACATGAGAAAAAATTTGTCTTTTCTCCAAAGTGTATGACTTAGGCACATGAGAAAAAGTACTTATCTTCTCCTATGTTCTCCCATGTGGCTCGGATCTCTATATGGAAATCCTTCTCCACCTATATGAGATCTCATTGCTAACTTCCTGGCCTCATGCCACTACTCATCAAGCCACCCTTCTTAAACTCCCTCGGTACTTCCCTATATGGCCTTTCCACGACTTGTCCTTCTTTGAACCACTGATATCTGTGACTTTTCCTTCTGTGAACCGTAGATTTCCGTGACTATAAATACTATGAATCATAGATGCCTCTGTATACCTACAAAAAAATTGGTTATGCCTCATATAGTTGTTTCCCTAAAACTCAATCCCTCGATTTCCCCTGTTGGTTTATATATCTTCTAAGATCTCCTACAAATCTGACTGATCTACTACAAAATAAAGTGGATATGTGCTTAGTCCTTCAACCACCCACCTTGACACTCCTGATCCCATAGATTTTCTACTGCAACCTTAGATTTGAACTTGATCTCTCCTCTGGTCACTCTGATCTCATAGATATGTCGATACCATGTGCACTTGGTTTCCTCACAGAGTAACCTTTCTCTGATACCATGTTGATTTTACCAAGTGGATTCAACCCTTGGTATGATCTGATACCATGTTTATTTTACCACTCTACTCAACACCCAACAATTACCTCAAATAAAATCACATTATCTACTAAAATAACATTTGAGTAATGAACTAAACATGCAATGGAATAGCATAACCAAGGAAACCAAATCAAGTGCATAAGAACACCAAGAATTTTGGGTAAACCCTAGGAAAAACCCTGGAGGTAAAAATAGTCCAACGATGCTTTTATTAAGGTAGACCTTAATAAAATAGAAACTATAGACCTTAATAAAAGCATCATTGGATTTATTTTATGGGATAATGGATAATGAGCCACTACGAGAACTAGAAACTGTAGACAAACCTAGAAACACATGTGTTGTTGTAAGACCTGTACTGGAACATTTCCCAATACATATGAAACTTTCCCTTATCTGGCTCACCGATGTCCATGTGTTTCCCTTCTCTGACTAGAAAATATATATTCCTATATACTTTAAGACCCACATATGTGTATCAAAATCCCTTACGACAACCTTCATATGACTGCTCTTCCCTATGGATTCTATTCTCTGGAAGCCACCTATGGCTACTTCTGCTCTCTCTCCTCCTTGACCTGTATGACCTCTATATGGAAGTCCTTATCCACCTATAAAGATCTTGAATCATGATTCTTTGTGATCCAACCCTCTCATCAATACTTCGATGAACTCTCTTCACCCAACCAATGAGATCTCCTCACTCTAGTGTAAGAAAAAGTACTTCTTTTCTCCTACACTCCTCACACTAGAAAAAGCCCTTCTTTGTTATCTCTGATCTTGGCATCTCACCAAAGATACCGATCTTGGAATCTCACAAAATATCCTCACCTTGGTATCTCACCAAGGTCCCTTTCTCTTATCATCTCATCAAGAGTCTCCCGACTGTGTCGACTCCCTCAACACAAGTGACTTCCTCCTTCTCCTAGCCTTGCTTTTATAATCATGATTTACAATCTATTTCTAATATTTAAAGTGATCTATGGTTGAAATTACTTCTCACAAACACTTAATATTTAGATTAAATGTTGCATGCTAAGCATGTCCTTAAATAACTCAATTCACTAATAAATACAATTTTACTTTAATTAATTACTTCTAACTAAAGTAAACTAAAGACTAGAATATTTTCGACAAATTCCACATGAAAAACACATGCCTATGTGGAAGAACCTATCCGATGCTACCAAAAACATCAACAACAATGGTGTCAGTGGTGGAGATGGAGAGAGATTTGAAGCGTAGTTTCTTACTAGGAAAAGAAGTAGCAAAGACTTCGTGGAACTTCTTACCATAAATAGTGGCATCATCTAGAATTGATGGGAATGGGAGTGAAACTGACTTGGATAGTGTCTCATATTCCCCTTCTTCCTCTTTGTCATCTAACACTAGCGGTGTCTACTCTCTCTTTGATGCATTCATGCTTGGACCTGCACCCTGTTGTGTATCAGAACCGACCGTTGTGATATCGCAGGCATCGCAAATGAGACACTTGATCACTTTTTTTCTTTGGTGACCCTAGGCCATGAAGTGACCTCCTTTTCCATAATTTCATCATCCTAATAAAAATACAAAGGAGGAGTGTGAAAAATTGGCGGAGCCGCACCTAAAGGCCTCAAAAAAGTAGATTCTTGGTTCATGTTGAACCAAATTTTGTGGGTGTGTCAGTTAAGCAGTGCATGTGGAATCTTTGGTCATTGTGAAGCTAAAATGAGGTTGTTCTTCCACTGCACAAAGGTAGCGTCATGGTATTTTGAGAGTGCAACTATGACAGGGGTTGAAGAGCTTAGCAATACAACTGTCGGGAGCATGGGAAAGGATTCATTCCTGAGGTGGTTTCCACTTCCACATAGCCAACATGATAAAAAAGTAGCCATATATGAAGTTTGTGGCCCATTCATGCACATCGACGTAGGATTGTAGCATATTTTTGAGCAGATACTTACACGAATTCAATGGTGCTCCATTTTTTCTAAACTCAACCACTACTATGGCATCGAGTGTGCACTTGCATCACAAGTAGTTATTCATGAGCTTTCCTGCAATTACATAGAAGGAACATTGAACCTTCTCATCATTCATTTGGTCAATGAGTGTTCCATGACCTCCTTTCCTGGTGCCATGTTTGTCGTAGAGGATAATTTCTCTCTTCTTGTGGCCATGCTTCCCTAAACCCTGGAATCCTTGCATCGCATCCTGCCCTTCCATTGATAAACTAGTCAACTTGTGAATGTCTTCCACATGGATGGGTTAGAGCTTTTCCAACCATAAGGCACCATTTTTCACCTGAATAATGAGAAACATTTTTCACAGAGAAACGTCTTTAGTAGTGTTGAATATTGATAGGCTGCATAAATTCATCAAAATAGTTTCCCGGAGGGGTATGAAGAATGGTTTCCACTCCCACTGAAATTCATCGGTCGATAGGGTTGAGTAATCCATGAATGTATGGATATCCATCTGAGGGTAATGATATTTATCTGCGAGGTCAATGTCAAGAAACCGAGTTTTATCGACCTTTCCATTGAGATAACCTAGAACTTCAACCCATGGATCAATAAATTTCTCCCGAACAACGAATTTTGGAAGGGATCCCTGGCTGGAAGTGAAAAACATCCTAGTAGAACTATGTTGGTAAACAAATAAAATTGGTGGACAGAGGCATGAGTGCAGGCTCACAGAGTGCTCAAGGGGCTCTCGAACCGAGTAATCAATTAACTTGAGTAAAAAATGATAATGTTGAGCAGTAAGGAAAATACGAGTTTATAGGAAACATGAAGGAGGTGACATGATGAGAAACCATTAATAGATACAATGTGGAGGTAATTTGGAATTAATGTCGGATATGACCATCGAACGTCATGAAATATAAGAGGGGATTTGGGAAATAAAGAGCATAACTGGGAACAAAATAGTGGGATAGTCGATTAAACAGAAATTAATTAACACTACAAGACTTAGCCGAAAAGTTAGTGACAATTGGTGGACTTAAATGATGTAGACCAGTAATGATGGGATGGATACCAAAAAGGTACCAACAACATTTAGCGAACAAAGTGACAATGACGGGGCACAAATTTAAAATTGGGAAATTAATAATACGAAGGATTTGACTCAGACCTCCCCGACCACAAAGGTGATATGTGAGATAGAAAAACTGACAAAGACAACTATACTCTAGGAAAAGTGACAGGTGGACACATTTCCATTTTATTGAAGGAAAAGGGAAACAACAAAACAATTGAAAATCCTACCTACTGTATACACTCCCAGTGATAGGAGTGTTGTGAAACTTTTCTTATTGAGGATAAATGTAGGGCGTCATGCATGCACCATTCACCCATCCTAGACAAATAATGTCATCGAGTTGTGAGAGTTTGAAAATGATGGACTCACATATTTTTGCAACTATAAAATGTCCAAGCCAATGCATTTGTAACTTCCCTAGATTCTTTTGATACTTACTTCCATATAAAAAAACTTGGTCACCCTACGCAAACATCTTGGTCTTAATGTGCCTATCATGTCAATATTGATGTCGAGCCTTCCCCACCATTTGATGAAAACTGGCCAAAAATTAGGCTTCGTCCAATGCCAACAAGTTTACAACCCATTCCACAACTAATTCATCATATTTCATGTGAGTCATGTGTGCAATATATAATCTTGGAGTAATTATCTCAACAGGGACAACTGATTCTCAACCATAAACCAATTGGAATGGAATACATTTATGTAGTACATGAGTAAAACATGATAATGTTGAGAAGTCATGAAAAGACGAGTTTATAGGAAACATGAAGGAGGTGACATGATGAGCAGTCATTAAGAGATACAACGTGGAGGTAATTTGATATTAACATTGGATATGACCATCGAAGGCAATGAAATCTAAGAGGGGATTTGGGAAATAAATAGCATATGTGGGATATCAAGTTAAATAGGAAATTAATGAATGCACCAAGAATTAGATGAAAAGGTACTGACAGTTAGTGGACTTAAATGATGTAGATTGGTAATGATGGGATGGATACCAAAAAGGTACTAACAACATTTAATGAAAAAAGTGACAAGGACAGGGAATATATTTCAAACTAGGAAATTACTAAATACAAAAGGATTTTACTCAAACCTCCCTAACCACAAAGGTGATATCTGATCTAGACAAACTAACAACGAAAAATAGACTCTAGGAAAAGTGACAGGTGGACACGTCACCATTTTATTGAAGGAAAAGGGAAACACTAAAACAAGTGAAAATCCTACCTACCGTATTCACCTCAGGTGAGAGGATTGTTGAGAAACTTTTCTTATTGAGTAGAAATGTAGGGCTTCAAGCATGCACCATTCACCCATCCTAGATAGAGAATGCCATGGAGTTGCATGAGTCTGACAACTTCGGACTCACGGATTTTTGCAACTATAAAAGGTCCAAGACAATACATTTGTAACTTCCCCGGATGATTTTCATACTTTTTTCATATAACAAAACTTGATCACCCTGCACAAACATCTTGGTATTAATGTTCCTATCATGCCATGATTTATGTCAATCCTTCTCTACTGTTTGATGAAAATTGGCCAAAAATCAGGATTCATCCAATGCCAACAACTCTACAACCCATTTCGCAACCGATCCATCATATCTCATGTGAGTGGTGTGCACAATATATAATCTTGGAGTAATGAAATCAGTGGGGACAATTGATTCTCAACCATAAACCAGTTGGAATGGAGTATACTTATGAAATTTCTTTGTAGTATTCATGTAAGCCCACAATACTACGGAGACTCTTTCAACCTAGTCATCTCTATTTGCGTAATATACCTTGGTTAATCCTCTCTCTAGAATCTTGTTAAAGGCTTCAACGATATCATTGGCTTGTGGATGATATGGGATGCTTCTGTGATGTTTAATTAGGAACACATGAGTGAGAGTGGTTATAGTCTCACTGATGAAATGTGCACCCTGATCACTGGTCAATCTTCGAGGGCATCCAAATCGAGTGATGATGTTCTCAAAAATAAACTTGGCTATAGTATTTGTAGAGAAATATCGGACTGGTTTTGCTTCAGCCAAGTGGTGAGATATTCGGTATCATTGATGATATACCTTTCCTTCGAGTGCTTGGTTGGTGAATTGATCGTTCTTATGAAGTCAAATTTCCATTTCTCAAATGCTTGAAGATCCTGAACAAGATGTAAGGGAAACTCATCTATGTATGATTTTTTACCAACCCATTGCCAAATGTCATAGGCCACCATAGTAATTCCTATGATATCTTATGGGTAGTCTCTTTCCCTCCAACACACCCTCTTGCAACTCTGCAATGGCATTCCCACAAGATCGTTGGTCACCCATGATCAAGTACACATCATCGAAGGATGTTTTCCAATCCCAATTTATACAATTGTCCTGCAATCAACTGATAATCAGAAGTAGCGACCACTATATGCCCTTTTGAGTTGTAGAATACCCTTCATTCATATTATCGGCAGTGAGAAATAATTCCATATCCGAAAGTTAATTAGATATAGCCTCAATATTATAAAGATATGCATTTGGGAGGTGGTCATATACAACTCTGCCACTCTCACCTAACTCTAATCAAGATAGATGATCGGGGCCAATATTTAATTTTCCTAGCTTGACAATGACTTCGAAGGAAAAATCATGAAATGACAACAACCATCTACAAATTATGCCTTCTAACACATGCTTGTTAACAAGATTTTTCAGAGCGGAATGATCAATAAAGAATTTAAAATGGCCTCCTAACAAATAAACTATAAACTTTTTCAAATCATAAACCATTGCCAAACCTTCCCTTTTAATGGTAGTGTAGTAGTGCTCAGCCTGAGAAAGATTCTTGCTAGCAAGTTAGATGGGATGATCCAAGTTTCCTTCACCACGTTGCACAAGGATTGCACCCAAAGCAATACCAGAAGCAACAATTTGTACATAAAATTCCACATTCGAATTCAGATATATAAGAATACGGGAATACTCAAATTTTCTTTGAGGGTATCAAAGGCTTGGTCACACTTTGGCTTCCAACTGAAGTTTTCATGTTTCTTCAACAATTTCTCTAACGGGGCAGTTATGCTTGCATAATTTTTGATAAATCAGTGATAATATCCATTGTGGTCCAACATTGACTTCAACTATTTAGAAATCATAGGAGGAGGCATATTCAATATCACAACAAACTTTTCATGACCAACTAACACTCCTTCCATGCATATTATATGTCTTAGCAGATTCCCAAATGGTACACAAAAGATACACTTCTTCAGGTTTAAGAAAATTTCTAGTTGTCTACAACAATCAAACATCAACTGTAGTAAATCTATGTGCTCCTTCAATAGGTTGTACACGATCCAATCATCCATATATACTTCAAGAAACTTATGAAAAATTTTGTAGAATGCACCAATAACTATTCGAGAGAAAACAACTATGGTGATCTTCAGTCCAAAGGAAAAAACATTATAAGAAAAAGAACCCCATTATGTAGTGAAGTTGGTCTTTCTCTTATCTTCTTCTACAATTCTAACCTAATGATCACCTAGTAATCCATTTGTAAAAGCATAGGCTACATTTCTCGCCACTTGATCAAGGACTTCATCACTAAAGGGAGTAGGAAAAGGGTCATGTACACAAGTTGAGTTCAAACTCCTGTAATTCACATAAACTCTTATATCATCAATATCGTTCTTGCGATGTATTACAATAGGACCGTGTGGTTCTAGAGTTACAATTTGACTCTTTAGCTTTTGATCCTTACTAGACTAGTTGAACTATGATAGAAGAATGAAACAATATTGAATGGCGAGCTTGACATCATCCCAAGAAGACAAATTATCTTTATGAGTGGTCCACCATCTGGTTGGGGAAGACTTCAGTTCTATGTAAAGTGCTAAAACTCTCTAGTGTCCAACAACCTTTTTCTCTATGTCAACAAGGAAACTATGTAGATGCAAGGTTCCATCTTAGGTTAGGTAATTACCTATCTTAGCTCCAATCCATCTTACTAACTTGACAGTTGCACAATGCCTAGAGAAATTTTCATACCTTCCTTGCTACAAATTTTCCAAAGAAACTTCATATTCTTCATCCATGGACTAAATGCTTCGCCAACTTATGGATCCATCTGCAGTGGTTTTACGAGGGAAAAACTATCTATGGCCAAGGGTAAACCACAACAGACAGGTATGACTGCATAAATCAACTCAATTCCAACATATGTTATATGAACTAATGTGCAAGATAAGAAAGAGGCCTACCTCGATCCAATCATTTGATGATGTTCCACCATTGAGCACTTTGACCCAAAGCTTTATACCTGCAAGAAGTTCTCAACAAACAAGCAGAGAAAGTACAAAGTGATAATATAAAAGGAGTTAGCACATCAGATAGCATAATCCATTAATAAACATTACAAACATACCCATGGATAATAATCATATATTTGCAAGATACCAATAGGACGAGAAAAGAGTATTTCTATTAATAATTGATCAGCAAAAGTGACAACATTACAGACTTTCGTGTTGACATGGTTCAAAACCAAGAAACCAAGTTCCTTTCAACTGGGCCTCCACCACTTCAATCCTCCACCAAAGGTAAGCTCATAAGAGAGATTCAATGAGGTTCTCTCAATGATAGGGAAAGAGCTTGGGGGTTGAACACTTTGTTCAAACTTGAGGGACAAAGGGATGCAGACTCAATATGAAGTAATTTCTCCAGAGTAACTTTGCTCTCAAAGTTGAATGCTTTCTCTCTCTTTTCCATAGCTCTAAATTGTACTTTTAGAGACTTTAGAATGCAAATGAAGGGTCGATTCGGAACATTTCCAGTATTTGGAAGGCCAAGGATCAGATATCTTTTGTCATGACATGGAAACCCGACCTCATTTTTGTATTTTCTGGCACAAATCCTGATGTGTGCAGGCTGTAGTGGAGAAGCAAGCGTATACGCATCTTGAATAACTGATAGGGAGGGTATATGTGGAAAAATGTATATTTTTGGCTCTAGATTCATCAAAAAAGTGATGACAAGTCTGCAAAGCGAAATGGAAAAAGGCCCTCTGTGCAAGATAGAAATGGTGAGGCAGATCTTTCTATAACAAATGCCACCTAATGTGTGAGATCATAGGAGTATCTGTGATGTCAATTTCTTATTACATTATGTATGAACTCAATTTCTTATTACCTTATGTATTAACTTTGCATACATGGTTGCCAAGAATACAATGCAGATCCGTGTGGAAAATATACCAAACAAGTGTTCATGGCCATGAATAGGAAAATACAAATGTGGTTGCATGCCAAAAGTTGTCATAGTCATGAACAAGGCCAAGTGAAACGAGTCTCAAAACTAATCTGAAGATATCTGTGTACCATGAAATACAATCTGATCTCCCATGATCACTAAAGTCGAACATGTGTTGGTCTAATGAAAGAGAAGCAACAGCTCAGGAAAGTTGTGGCCACATTGTGATGGCTTCAAGTCTTCTACACATTCTGCCAAGGTGCAAGTCTACATTATGTGAAAAAGGAGTTGAGGTTGAACATGATGAGACATCATTTGATTACCAGTCATTGAGGTATACTGTTAACAAACGCGAAATAACCTACCAATAATGAAAGTAGGTATCAAGGCACCGAGTACATTTCTACAAGTGCGAATAAAGGAGTTGGTGTCGAACACTTGAGAAATCCATTGATCATGATACATTGATGTATTCCCATCTGTCAATGGAGAAAGATCATGCCACTAATGACTGCAAGCCTCAAGGCACTCACAAAAATCTAGGTCCCATATCCAGAATAAATGAGTTGAAGGCAATGAAAAGAGACCCACTGAAAGGAGAGAATTAAGGAATCTCTCATTGGTTAGCACGAGGAACAAAGCAGGAGCTTCATGATTTTGTGGAGATCAGACGAAGAACATGCTCACAAACCAACGACCCTGTGTGTCTTTCGTGTGTACCAAGTGCAAGCGGTATATGAAAAAGACCCTCTGGATAACAGCCAATGATGAAAACTGTTGACAAAGGCGAGGAAACCACCAATAAGGCTAATGGAAACCAAGACACTGCACGAATCCCAAAGTGTGAATATATGTATTGTCATCGAACACAAGGGAAACCACCCAGTCAACGACCAATGATGAAGTGTTGATTTTTGGGTTCAAGGTGACCTACCAATGATGAAAGTAGGGTCAGGGTGCATAATAAGACCATAGTATCATGTGATTCTAAGATAAACTGAGGGTATGGCCGACATGCAAAGTCAATATTTTTGAGGAGTGGCCGACACAGGTTGATAGACTTCCTTTGAGAAATAGCATGAGACATGGTGGACTCTAGCAACATAGACTGAATGATGTGACCATTAGATGCAGGAGGCGTCAATAATGTTCTCTATAGGGACTGGAAGAGTAACCAGTCAATAGAGAAAACTCTTTAACTAGATCATCTTCCTAAGGCCATGCTAAACCCAAAATTATGATGACACAAGGACTCAATAACTTTGTTCTCTGTTCAAAGGCGACACGACTGCTGCCAATTACAATATAGTACTCCCTTCCTTCCCATCTTTTTTGTTTTTTCATAACAAATGAATGCTATGATATAGAGGAGGGAACGAGTGTTGCAAATAAGCAAAACTATTTCCAACAGTGGAACGTAACTATTCTCAATGCAGGGGAATGCATGCGGGAGATGTACACTCGAGGTGATGTTCCTTCCAGGGTATAGGGTGTCAAATTGAGAAGTATATAAACAAGGCTCTACTTGGTTGAGGATGCAAAAGCTTCTTAGGCAACGGTTTATAAGGCAAAGCGAGAACCGGCTAAAGCATCAATACTGCAAGCGAGGGCATGAGATGAAATCACAGCTTAACACCAAAAAAAATCCTTTTTTATGTCTTTTAGTCTACTTGGTGTGAAAAAGGGGCAAACTTGTGCCAAACAAACGTCTTTTCAAATCCAATTTACCAATGTGAAAAAGACAAGTTCACTCAGCAATCTTTTCTATGTTTGATAATGAGTCGAAAAAGAGCTTAACAGACTCATGACCTTTCAAATCCAATTTTAACGAGTGTGAAAGGGACAAGTCACTTGGCAATCTTTTCAGTTTTTTAGATGAGTTAGAAAAGAGCTTAATTAAGACTCATTTTTTTTTCTTAATGAACATGTAAAGGGGGAGGCCAAGGCTCTCGTCTCGGTCTTCTGTGGAAATTCAGTATCTTATGGATAGCTGACAAAAACTTGGGAAAACCCAAGGCTCTCCAAGTCAAGGAGGAGAAAGTGATAACGGAAGATACAGTCTTTGTGATGGTTCAGATAATGTCTCTTAATGGAAAAGACATAGGTGGGGGAATGGGATGCCCCATTACATCGTTCCAATCAAAGGGAACTTCGTAAGGACTTGGAGGAAGAATGTTTTGGGAAAGAATAAATCTCTCTCGTTCATAAGGGGGAGGATTTGAAATGTTGATGACATGACTGAAAGGTGCATTATTCTCTTCAGGGAGAGTAGGGTTGACTAGAGATTGCACTGGTGTGGCCACTTCTTCAATTATAGGTTGAAGAGGATGCATAGTAACGGGGGCAAGAGACGCCTCCCCCTTGGCAAAGGGCGTGGGGTTGGGAGAATATTGCACCAATGGAACCATCAAGACAATCAAAGGAGAAGTGGTGTGAGGAGAAACCATGGAGGCCTTAGAATCTTAAAGGATCTTGGGTGAGCCCCAAGCTTCTAGTATCCTGGCAATAACTGGGCACAAACGAGTAAGGTGACTTCCTTCGCAAGTTCTGCAAAAGAATTTAGGTTTATGTCTGAGACATCTAGGCTTCTCAATGTAACTAGCAGGGGAAAGAGAGTCATCTCCTGTATGATGAATAGAGGCGGGAAACGTGACACGGCTATGATTTGGGGTAAAAATAATGTTGCCCCCAACATAATTGGTAGAGTTTGGGGGAAAGATGTCGACATAGTTTGTAGAAAAAGTCAACCCATATCCAACATGACTGGCAGAGGTTGGTGATGGAGCACCAGTATGACTAACAGTGACTGGGCTGGCAATAGATTGTGGCATTTGATTCCAAGGTATGGGGAAAGATTGATTCTGGAAAATTGCAAGTCAGGCAGGATCTTGGTGTACCCCCTGCTCCAACCCAGAAAAGTGTTGGTTCACGCCAAAATGGTCCGAGGAGGTTTGAATGGGCATCGTCACTGAGGTCGGTGAAGAGACTGAGGTAGGATAAGGATTATTCGAGTGAGGATATATGTTTCCCCCTTGTGAAGGAGTCCCATAAAGAGGGTAGCCCAAACCGTAAAATTGATTCTTCCCATATGAAATACCTGGGAGTACTTGAGGAACTGTCATGGAAAAAGTGTTCGAAGGAACTGACATGGCGGATGAAAGATACATGGGTGGGGTGTAATAAGTGGGATAAGCATCCATCTGAGTATTGGCTCTTGAAAGAGCATAGCTAGTATTGGATCCATAGGGGGGAAGGTTCCAACCTCCCATGAGGACACGACTCATATAAAACAAAGAAGTTGGCATCAGAGCCATGGTGCCCCCGGGTCCAATGCTAGGAGTCAAATATGTAGGCCAGGGAGAGAGTTGCACGGGGGAAGGCATATCAACAGAAAAATGGCTAGAGACCCAAGGTGCAGATTGAGCATTGTAGTTTTGCATACCATTGTAAAAAGAGGAAGGGTTTGTCCCCATGAAATGAGCAGGCATCATGGGGTGGGTAGCAGTGAATGAGGGATAAAAAGAAACTCCACTGTCCATAATGATGAAACCCAAAATAGACTCCTAAGGTCAACTAGTAGTCAAAGAGCATACCAAAAAGTCAAACGGCCAATATGCATGCAAATGGGCTAAAGTGCTTGAGTGGCCTCCCTCGCTAAAGAAGGTATGTCTCATCCAAGAGGTACCTGAGAGTCCCTGTTGAAGTTTGGAGGTAATAGAATCAATTATAGGGGTCCTCATGGGCTTAACAACCAGTCAGTCAGATCCCCCTGGAGAGGTAATCCTCCATAAAGGTTATGTGTTGTCCAACCCCTATCTGACCCAAGGTACAAGTAGAATAACCCCTGCAAGTAACCTATGAGATACCTAATTCAAGCAACTAATAAAGCACTGTATAACCAATGCACAGGCGAGCAATCGTAAGTCCGGATCACCGTATGGGCAGGGTAGCAAAGCCTGAAACCTTGAAAGCACCGCCTTTCATAGAGGTATGTGTACTAGCAATATCCCCAAATGCGAATAAATCCACATAAATATCTCTGATGCTAGGTGAGTATCCAGGGGTTATCCCTTCAACTAACTTCGCTCGACCTCGTGACTAACTCTGGTGTGAGGAGAGCCTTCTAATATTACCAATTATACAATGGAATTCTCAACTCCCTGTCTCAGACACATATGTTGATTTAATTACCTTGGAGAAGTTTACTCACATAATCCTATTCCAAGGCACTAAATCATAGACTAGTCTGTGCACCCTAAAAAATAAAATTGTGACTAATCAATTTTAGTTTAAAGCATAAATTTTATTGGTCGTGATTACTCAAAAAGGTATGGAAGTGAAACTCATGATGTTATGACTCTGCAAGAAAATGAATATGAATATAATGCAAAGTCTATATTTAACTTTTTCAATGAATGATATGCTAATAAAAGCAGTGCAATTTTCAATTTCAATTCTGCAATTCAAAAGTAAAATGAAACCTTTCGCTAAATGAACTAAGCTAATGATAAAGGCTCAAAGACAAAAATGTTAACCAATGCAAAATGCCTATTTTTTTGTATTTTCAATATATTAAAGAGAAAATGCATGGACTGTAAATAAACCTGATATATAAATTCTACTATGTATAAATGAAATAACTCAAGAAGAATACCAAGCAGCCAAGCAAACAACCCAGGGTTCAAGGACAACAAGGATGAAAAACAAAGAGAAATACTACACCCAAAAATTCAACTTCCAACAGGTTTCCTGTCAACCTAGAGAAACTCAACAGGCACTACAGAGGCCTAAGAAGGCTCAGCAATCCTCAAAACTCACCCAGCCATCACTAAACCAAGCAAACAAGCAAAGGGAAGTGGTATATGTGATTTTTCAGGAGAACAGGGTGTATATATGCATCTTGCAGTAAGACAGCAAGTGTGTATACGCGACTGTCTGGGCAAAAGGAGCGTATATGCTTTAAAACAAGGCCAGGAAAAGGCAAGAAGGCCGAAAACTCAAACCCAGAGTGAATAGAATCTTTCAAGTAGTGATACGACACTAAACACAAAGGAAAAAAGAGCAATGCAAGAAGAAAAAGTACTTCAACCCTTAGAAGGAAGATCTCTCCCCAATGGAGTCACCATTTCTGTTATGAGGGAAAAACTCTCTATGGCCAAGGGTAAACCACAATAGACATGTATGACTACAGAAATCAAATCAATTCCAACATATGCTATATGACCTAATGTGCAAGATAAGAAAGAGGCCTACCTATATCCAATCGTTTGATGATGTTCCACCGTTGAGCACTTTGACCCAAAGCTTTATACCTGTAATAAGTTCTCAACAAACAAGCAGAGAAATTACACAATGATAATATAAAAGGGGTTAGCACATTAGATAGCATAATCCATTAATAAACATTACAAACATTCCCATAGATAATAATCATATATTTGCAAGATAACAATAGGACGGGAAAAGAGTATTTCTATTAATAATTGATCAGCAGAAGTGACAACATTATAGACTTCTATGTCAGCACGGTTCGAAACCAAGAAACCAAGTTCCTTCCAACAGGGCCTCCACCACTTCAATCCTCCACCAAGGCAAGCTCATAAGAGAGAGTCAATGAGGTTCTCTCAACAATAGGGAAAGAGCTTGGGGGTTGAACACTGTGTTAAGACTTGAGGGACAAAGGGATGCAAACTCAATATGAAGTAATTTATCCAGAGTAACTTTTCTCTCAAAGTTGAATGCTTTCTCTCTCTTTCCCATAGCTCGAAATTGTGATTTTATAGCCTTCAAAATGCAACTGAAGGGCCGAGTCATGACGTTTCCAGTATGTGGAAGGCTAAGGATTAGAGATCTTCTGTCATGACATGGAAACCCGACCTCATTTTTGTATTTTCTGGCACAAATCCCGATGTATGTGGGTTGTAGTGGAGCAGCAAGCGTATACGCATCTTGCATAACTGATAGGGAGCGTATATGTGGAAAAATGTATATTTTTGTCTCTGGATTCATCAAAAAAGGGATGACAAGTCTACATAGGGAAATGGAAAAAGGCCCTATGTGCAATATAACAATGGTGAGGCAAATCTTGTTATAACAAGTGGGATTAATGTAATACGCTCGGTTTCCTGTAGTCATAGTGTATAGTTGATCCAAAACATCTTGTTCCATATTCTCATTAGTTGGGTGAGTATATCATGGACCTTGATACAGGTCTATAGGATGAGTGACTTTCATGCCATCAGATTCAAAGGTCATAATTTCTTTCTTAAGATATATTATAGCAGATTTCTTGTAGGCCTAGCCAATGCCTAATAGACATGGGTACATATATTTTCCCCCCATTATTTCGATGACCTCAAATTCTTCCATTATTTTGACACCAGCCAAATCCACTTCAACATCTTGTAGACTTCCTACTAGATAAATGTAGTATTGATTCACCATCCACAATTGTATAGAAGAATAAACTAGCTTGGGTTTTCCCATCGCTTCCCAAGTATTCTTTGGAAATATATTTACATCCTATCCCAAGTGCAACTTAACATCCTTGATCTCATACTCATCAAGGTGAGCATTCAACCGAAATTCTCTCCCAGTTATCCTCTTCCTTATTTGTATCCTACTTGTGTTCCTTGCTGGGAGGTTAGCAACAATGGACTCTTTCATGTTTCCTTTGGTTCTCAAGGCTATTTTGATTATGTTATACAACTTCCCATTAAGTTTTTCATCGTCCAATATGTTAGAAAATAGTTGTAACCACATATCAACATTTTTGTGTGACTAACTTGGGGGCTCCATTTGAGAAAGAGATTCTCCATCGATTCTTGGTTGATGAGGGTTTCTCTTAAAAATTTGTTCCACAACCTCAGGCATGGAAAAACTAGACATTCATTTGAACATGTCCACTACTTCCTTAAAGAACTCCTTCTTCCTTACAAGATCCTACTTGGTATTCTCAAGAACCACCTTTTGGTCTTAACCTGGTGAGGAATTTCAATATCAACACCAATATTGGTTCCTCCTCTAGTGACAATGTTAATATTGGGCACTCTTCCCTTAGCTATATATCTAGGCTCGTAATTTATCAGATTAACTCCTCTTTTCCTTGCGCGATATTCCCACTTGGAAATCAAATCCAAACAATCTTTAGTAGAGTGGGTATTATTTCTACAATGTTCACACCATGGTCTTCATGGAAGAGGACAATCTCTGGAAAGATTCCATTGCTCATCATAGTTGTAGAAGAAAATTGGTCCTCGTCTTCTAGAACATCCAACCTTGAAATTTCCTCCACCTCTATGGCCTCCTTCGAACCCTTTAGGAGTTTCGTTGACTCTGAATGTAGAACGATCTAATATGTTGGCAAGGGCATCCAAGTCTCTACATTGGTTGGTAGAATGAGTAGGTGACCCATGAAATTCATAATATGCCATATTGAGAACAAGGGTATACTTTTGTAGAATAGGGAAGTGCCTCATAGAGTGCTCGTGACTTCTTTAGATCTCACAATGTTCATTTCTCCAACCTCCTTGATGATTCAGAAAAGCACGGTATTGAATAGGTTCTTGAAATGGCATTGTAGCAGTGAATTATGCAACCCCTCCCCATGTTTCTACAGGTGGAGGCGCCATTGGGTGAGTAGGGGGTCCTACACCCCTCAATATTTGAGATTCAGTTATTGTATGACCTTCTATATAATAGCTAGTACGCCTTACAGACCTTCTTTAGGAAGAGAAAACTCTTGGATATTCTCAGTTAACGCAAAGATATCACCTTGCAGTTGCGTAATTTTATTATCTTCAGGAAGTCTCGTTACTCATAAACTTCCAGGATAGCCTGCCATAGCCTCAATCTTCATGGCTTGTTCCAATGCTTCTCACAAAGTAGTTACCCTTTGTTGAGTCAATGGGATTCGGGCTAATGGTAATAGCCCCTAAATAAACCATGCTCTCTAATGATCCTCATGGATAGGGTTTTCTAATTTTCCTATCACATCCTTAAATATTTGGTTATATCCCCATGTGGACTCACTGTCTCTTTGTTTTATCTCCCGCAACTCAGAGAGAGTTGGTTGCTCTGACTGAGGTAACTGAAATTCTGCTATAAACCTCTACTTCACCTAAGACAAAGAGAAATGTTTCCCTTGATTATTTCCTGTCTCACTAGATTTTATGTACCACTTTAGAGCTCGACCCCTCAAAGTATTATGGAACTTGTTGAGTAAAATAAATGGAATCCCTCTTCACAACATGTTTTTAAATCTAACTTGGATAAGACAAGATAAGCGAGATTATTACCCAAATTTATATCCTTATTTCAAGTTCAATTAGCCTCCAAGATATTAAACTTAAATACCAACTTCTTCTTTGTATCATCTATCAAATGCAAACTGAAACAAAGAAGTCTTATTTTTTAAAATAACAATTTAAAAACAAGAAGCAAAATCACATAATCTGATAGAATTAAGAGATACCAAGAGAGTTGTAAAACCATCAATTATTTTATTCATTCATTCTGTAACAACCAATACACTTCACATACTTTCAAACTATGGACCAAATGAAATTCTAGAAGCCTAGGTAACACACACATAATCCCTTGGTGCCTTCAAATCAGACCAAGAATGATGTAAAGATAAGCCAACAGACACAGCTTTCACTATGTTATGAATCTACATAAGAATCCTAATTAGCATTGAGAAATTAATCCAAAAACCAAAATAAGTCTACAAAATATCAAACAGACAATCAAATTGGAAGCATATCAAAATTCAATGCTCCTTGGTCCTAGCTTTTCATCACCTTCAATAGACCCTGCTATC
Organism: Picea glauca; assembly: GCA_000966675.3. Classification (NCBI taxonomy): domain Eukaryota; kingdom Viridiplantae; phylum Streptophyta; class Pinopsida; order Pinales; family Pinaceae; genus Picea; species Picea glauca. The sequence continues at coordinate 871,827 of JZKD02S0189163.1, read as the reverse complement.
ACAACAAGTGTCTCAGCTTAGAAAGCATATATGAATGAAGTAGTAATGAAATCTCACTTGGAAGTAAGACCAAACCCTATCAGAGCAATGTGTTTCTCCGTATTGTGTCCATCTTACCTCCTTTTAATATCTCCAAGGTAGTTGAATCACTCAACCACTTTTAGTTAACTCATTAACTAACAATTAGTTAGTTAATAGGAGAGTTGTCAAGTAAGTTAATAAATAATAATAAAAATAATATGATAAGGGTACTTAATAAAAACTAATAAGTGGGGACTCCCTAATTCACTTTAGTGAATTAATAAACTATTTCATCCTCGTATCTTCCACCTTAAATTCATGACATATCAATCTTTCCAAATCATACAATCCATGTCATTATCATGCATAAGATGAAATAATCATAAGATCCCCCTTGTCACTCCATGTGGAAATTATGCAATTTATCAAAGACTATTCATTTCATAAATTTGTCCAAACATGAAGCATATAAAATATAAGCCTGTTCAAAATAGTACTATCAAATATGAGATGTGAAAATAAACATGAGTTGTTCAAAATGATATGTTGTCCAGAAATAAAGTGCAAACAAGTCCATATACAAGTTCCAAAGAAATCAATCAAACTAATCATGAGAAACCATATTTACTGTGAGAGGTTGCCCCTCTCTTGCTATGACTACTCTCGGCCCTTTCATTTTTTCCAATTGATGAATCTTCCTTAGCATATTTCTTATCATTCTCTTACATATGGGAAGTGACTGAATGAGAAGATTCCCATGATGATTTTGACCTGGCTTCTGCTACTTTCTCTTCCTCGGGGTTTCCTTCAATATTAGCGATTTTGGCCTTATGATGGGCATGTGAGGCTTGGGATTGAGGCTACAAATTACATGTGAAGGACGTGGTGGTGTCAGTGAACCGGTGGGACAAGCATGAAAGGGAGGTTGTTGTAGGTTATCAATATTTGACCATCCTTGTGAGTGTCTAGAAGGAGGGTGCACAATATATTTCCAGCCATATCGTTCTAGCACAACTAAAGGACTGGAATTATGATTTGGAACTGGTATGCCAATGCTTGGGCATGGGTTCTTGGGAATAAGTGAAGGTTTGTAATCTTTTTGGCCAACCAAGTTGAGGAACATTGTTTGTAACAATTGATCAAAATCTTCTAAATCTGCATCAAAGTGTATAGAGAACCTTAATATTTTGTTTCCCCTTTTCCATGGACCCAATCCTATGCCTCTTTTATTACTCTTCATGCTATGACTGCCTCTACTAAAAAACTTCATTCTAACACACATTTACAAATATCAGAACCAGATCACGACTAATCCATCATCTAAAAAATTTCAAAATAATAGTTTAGACCTAGCTCTATACATAACAATACATATGCAGACAATCAATATGCATTCCACATTCCATATTTTGAATTATGATAACATTTAATTAATAAAGAAGCATGAATGAATCACATGCAGTAATCAATATTAATGTTACAACATAAAAGGAATGAATATTATTCCATGCACAATAATAACCAGCAAGCATGCATATTATTAATACATAGCTGAAATAAATATACAAGCAAAGGAAACCATGACAAAGAGCACTTATCTTAAACAAATCCAATCACCAAATAGATGCAGAGGAAGAGTGTTCCAACCAACCATAGACATTGTTGTTCCGAGCCTCAATAGAAATGTCACCCCTGAGCCATGGCTATGAATCCACAAGTAAGGGTTCCAGGACGACACTCAACTTTCCAAACTAATCAACACTTAAGCTCTCACAGGTTTCTCAACATGCAACAATCCAAAGTAAAGCATATCTCTTCTATCTATCCTGTACCACCCAAAGACAATGAATCCCCTTCACTGCCACACAGTCCCTCAGGATGTCCACTTCTTTCCAGGGATCCAGTAAATCTAGTCAAGAATCTCCATTTTGGGACTCTCAAGATTTGCAGTTGTGAAAAAAAATTAACACATGCCAATGCATATCAAACATGCAGACATTAATTCATCGTTGAAATACAACAACAATCACTACAACCAACCAAAAATGGCTTCTCTCCCAACAATTTGTTTTTCCTTCCCAGACCAAGATCAAGAATGAATGAGGAATAATGAATGAGTGAAAGAGTGAATGGAGAGTGAACAGAATGAAGAGTGTGAACCCCCAAACAACCCAAATATGGGTTTGTATATTTACTTGCAAATCAAGAACCACATGTCCTTCCCCAATAAACTCATGTAACCACTTCTCTCAATTAAAACAATTATGGAAATTCTATGGTTGGGTGGAATGTCCGTCCCAAGTAGCTGGTTGCACAACTATTTTGAAAAGATAAGTGGTTTATCTATTTTCTATATCACATTATGATTTTTAATTGTTGTTCATTAACTCTATGTATGAGATTGATTTACATGTTGTTGTAATGAGTTATTAGTTGCATTCATGATTTTCTTGAAATGCTATAGACACTTTCTGGATGGGGTGTTGTGAGGGTGATTATGATTATATGCGTGGACACAATGTGCTCTTCCAAGTGTCTGCTCGAGACCCAAGGTGAATGCATGGAGAGGGCATGTGATATAACCTCTACTAGGTTATCACTTCAATTCATTGCTTGGTACAAGAGATGACAGTAGGAGGGAGGGTACGCAATACAACTTATGTACAGGACAGTTATTCCAAAATCACTGCAATGGTTATGGAAATTCATCCAAATCTATGGAAAAGTTAGTCGGAATTGATGCCTTCGAAGGCTGGAAAGTACATTCATGTGATGAATATAGTATGTAAGTTCACTCCTCGCGGAAGCTACTGAAGGTTGACCATATTTCCTTCAGATCTCCCTCCCAGCATTGTTTTCTTCCCTTTTGAGTTGATTCCACAAATTCAGGAGAGGGATCGAGATCGTAGGGGTCGCGACTCTCGACATAGGATGGATACATACCATAAACATGAGATTCCTTGGGATAGGAATAGGGAAAGGGAGTAAGGTGTTTTATTGCCTCAAATCGCGGTCTTGAATGGGAATTTGCAGCCAGTGGATGAAGTATGGGAATATGGTTGTTGTGTAGAATGGGTTGAGGATGACAGCTTCGTTTCACTCCCCTCATTGAAAAAATTGGTCAAATTTGAGGGCCATATCATGGAAGGATTCTCCAAGAAGGGGGACCCTCCCTCTCCACATGTGCAACCAAATCAAGAGGATAGTTTCCCACACAACGAATCCGAGGGCTTTGGGATAAAGGTGGACCAAATGCATCTCGTTTTTGAATTCATAAGGGAGGTCGTTGATATGAATTTCAAAATAAAACAATTGGAAAACAAAGTCACCTTGTTGCTAGGACTCCAAGCAGTCCAAGCACCACTCAAATAGGCACCGGACTAGATGAATTTACAGCTTCTCTTTCTGGATGATCTGATTCTTCCACTGTATGGTGACTAGGTTTTCACTCAACACTTTAGATGGGAATGCCATGTTGGATTGTTCTTTTTTCAGTCTCCAAGTTTTAGGCTCAATCTATATGTTTTCTTTGATATCCAAGTCAAGTAGTCCTTTAGAACATTTTGTAGACCATTCTCAGTACAATGGCCTTCCTAAGGAGGATATTTTTTTAATTTTTATATGGGCTTGGGATAGTTTCCACTTATGACGACCCCAGCCAACGCAGACTGCCTGTACATATTTGTTTTTTTTTTAAAGGTAATACAATGTGCTTACTTAGAAAAGAAAAAAAAGGTTGTAGATTCATTTACTAAACAGTGTCAGAAAATACTTAAATTTGTATTTAATTTGTAGTTGATAAGCTACAAGAGTTAGTTAGCATAATTTTTTTAATTTTATGAGTATTTATGTATGTAATGGACCTCAATTGAGCTAGGGGCGTTAAATTATGGTATCATAGCTTCGTTTCAAACATTGGACCCATATGGTCCAAGAACCAATGTGAATTTTGGTAGAATTCGTTGTTACAGATTTTGGTCTGTGCGAATTTGGGGGAAACCGGTGAAAAAAATTAAAGAGAGATCCCCAAATTCATGAGAAAAAATTAAGTTTAAAGGACTTGGAACTATCTAAGAGGTTTAATGGAGTCAATCTACAAATTTGAAGAGTTAAAATTCAACCTAGAAGGTCGAAAATTGTGTTTTAATGGTTGTTGTAGAATTGGGCAGGGTTTAATGAATCGATGGTTGAGATCATGTTTGATCTCAAGATTAACAAACCAAATTAATTTTAATAAATTTAAAAACTTATAAGTTTTCAGTTGTTTGGAAGGTGAAGCAAATCAATGACCGTGATTCATTTTCGACAGTTGGGAGAATGAGACAGATCGAAGATCTGGATTCATTTTTGGGAGTTGGAAAAATAAGACAAATTGACTATCTAGATTCATTTTTGGTTGTTGGGAAGTTGGAATTTATAGATGGTTAGGATTTGATTTTGGATCTTGGAAAATAGAGAAAATTGATGATCGATACTTGTCGACATAGTTGGGTGAAGTTTGATGGATCAATGGTTGAGATCATTTCGAATGGGAGATCAACTGCCTAGATTCATCGGGTTCTTGGTTGACAATTTATAAGTGTTAGAGTTGGCCAAGAGAATTCATCGATGACCGATGGTTAGGTCGGCCAAATTGGTGAATTTTTCAGTTGCCAACAGAAATCGCCAATGACCAATGGTCGAGTGTCGGATGAATTGGCCAAGTGTTTTAGTCTCCAACGAAAATTGTCAACGACTAATGGTCAGGTCCGCCACTTTTAGAAAAGTATTTTGATTGAGCAAGAGAAAGCATCAATGGTCGATGGTCAGGTGTTGGTTGATTCGGCGAGGTTCTCAATTAATCCAGAGGAAATTTTTGATCGCCAATGGAGAAAAGAGGGTGATGATGTGTCATATCACGTCAGCATCCATGTGTCATGCCACGTCAGTCAAAGTTCCATATTAGACTCTACATGGCATGCCACATCAGTCAGAGTTCCATATTAGACTCTACATGTCATGCCACATTAACAGTTTCCAAAGGGCCTAACATGTGTACTGTTTTTCCTTCCAGACCTATCCTTGCATACATTTCCTAGAGGCTTATGATAAATTTCAAGGGAACTTACGTTTCATCTATCGCATCAATAGTTATTCTACCTCATAATATTCTTTGAAAGCTTGTTTTTGTTGAACATGTGGCTTTGAATATGTTTTATGCATCCATATACTTTTCTCATGAAATCCTACCATAATGTCTTTGGAATATAATATTGTGAATTAGAAAGATATATCATCTTCACCATTAGAAATTTTAATAAACTTATCCACAATTTGTTGATTTTTCTCATGAAACTGACCAGTGCAAGCAAATAAGGTTGGTTCCATATGGATTCGGTCATTTCCAATTTGAGGGTTTGATTTGGATCGGTATGGCCTAGAAACTGGTGTGGCTGGCTGATTTTGGCAAAATCAGTTTGGTTCCAATAACACTACACTCCATACAAAATAACAATGAAGTACAACAATATGGGACATGTAACCATATAATATATTGATTACAGATGTAGCAAGAGCACATGGTATGGTCATCTTCCTGGAAAGTTGTTATGTGAGATGTCTTGAGCTAGATGTTAATGAAGCTGCAATTGGTTATGATGGAATTAGCCCATGAGTTTTGGATTTATCCATCCAATTTCCTTGTTTCTTCTACACAACCACCTACTAAAAGGCCATGTATCAACCTTTCAAATCCATTCACACTCAAGGATTAGAAATTCTTTTGTGAAGGGCCCAACATGTGTACGAATTTTCCTTGCAAACCTATCCTAGAATAAATTTCCCAGCGGTTCATGAAAATTTTTGAGGGAAATTATGTTTTATCTATCTCATCAATAGATATTCCACCTCATAGTCTTCTTTGAAAGCTTGGTTTTACTAACCATGTGGTGTTGAATATGTTTTGTGCATCCATCTACTTTGCTCACTTAATCCTACCATAATGTCTTTATAAGATAATATCGTGAATTACTGTAACGTCTCCGACCATCCATGACGAGCCACGCTACGCCAGAGAAATCCTTCATTCCCTCTGCGGAACATACTGCAACACACCCAGTATCAAACTAAGCTATGCCACATAAATTTTTTGAACTGCATGCAATTAAAATATACACACAGAGAACTCTTGTGGAAGCATATATATAAAACGCAAACATACAAATACATCTATAATATAGGGATTCACTATGAAATAACAGTAAACATGTACATGTAGCCTATATGGGAAATATCCATAAATATAGCACAGTTATAAATCATACACAGGATAAATCCGTAAAAATAAACATGGAAATAATAATGCAGCATGTAAATTTATCACACAGTTGACACTTATCTTGGTAAGAATATCACCAACTACGTGCAAACCTTCCACGAACCTCCCATCCTTAGACCACATAGTTCATCACTCTCAACAGTGGGTCACCCTCGAGCTGGGACTAAACTCCACCCGAGTAAAGGGTTCCTAACCAGGATAATGGCTCATGGAAAACAAGAAAGACTCTGTCACATGTGCCTACTCAAACTAACAGCCTACAGTCCCGCATTCCCCACATGCATGTCCCACCCAAGGAAGTGTTCCCCTTCTCTCCTCAAAAGTCCCTCGTCTACCCCACTTCCCTTTCAGGGCTTCAGCAACTGGATGGACAGGAAGTCTCAAAGCCCTGTAGTTGCAGTTTAGCACCTTCAGGAAGTCAATTCCCTAGCAATTCTCTCATCCAGAGAGAAATTGATCATGGGCCTGAAAACTCGCCTCTTCAATATCCCACAAGCCTAACAACCCGCTTCTTCAGTCCAACTCCCCATCTAACCAACTACACAAACCTATATGGCCATGGATACAAGCTCCGGTACAGTGACAGAAGTATGGAGGATAAATGATTGCGTGAGTGAAAAATGGTC
>JZKD02S0189163.1:839193-856400 GCA_000966675.3 Picea glauca | reverse complement strand
AGAAGCCCCAAAAGGTCAAAGTAGTCAAAGTGGTTTAAGAGTTTTTTAAAGGATAAATAATAAAGTGAAGTGATGAGTGTATTATAATTCAAATTGAATACAAAATAAATTATTTTAATAATAATTTCAATGGAGAAATTAGAAGTGGGTTAACCCTAAAATAAGGAAAGTCGGCTAAGTGACCTAGAAGATGTTTTTAAGGAAGCTACTTGGAGAGTATAAATAAGAGGCAAGGCTCTCTCATTTAACACACACTTGAGCATATTGAATATCTATATGTTTCTAAGGTAACCAAGGATATATAAACCAGAATTCTGAGTGAAGGTGAAGAAAAGAAGGCCGAAATGCAAGGAATGATAAATTCTTTTGATGGTGCTTTCTAAGGTATGTTATTTACAGGTCATCTCACCATTTTCTCTATAATGTTTTTTTATATAATGATTCAGACTGTTAAATTTCTATTCCATTGAGAAAACATATCCAAGTATCTGTGGTAAAAAATTCAGTTTGTGGGTCGTTGTATTTTGGGAGTTACACGCCGTGGAAAATAGGGTTTGTGGCTAGTCCTGAAACTAGTCAAAAACAAGTGTTTCAGGTAAAAACGTCATAACTTATTCATAACAGATCCAAATTTAGTGATACAAAATGTGTTGGTTATGGTATAGTCTTTAGTATTCTTTGTAATAGTTTCAGATCAATTCATAAAATATTCCGTGCAAGGCACTCTCTACAAGGTCGCTCTCTAGAATAAGCCAGAATTCAGCAAGGTATGTCATTTTTGCTATAACTCCTTTTCTGAGAGGTTCCAAGTAGTGACACTTGGATGAATTGCATAAAACACACTGAATAACATTTTTTATAAGTTTCATATATTTATACATTACAGGTACAAAGTTATTATTACTTCAAGTTAGGGTTGTTGACTAATCCAAAACTAGGCATGTGAGACTAAAGAAAAGTTTGATGAAAATGCTAGTCTCTTGTTGTTAAATTTAAGGAAGGTTTGCAGGAATGTGATCACATAAACCAGGTCTATTACAGAGCCAAAAATCATATTTGGATGATGAAATTGATGACGGCTTTTGGTTGAGTAACATGTTGAGTACATGGTTGAGACAAGTAGTTGATGAGTTGGCATTTACATGAGGTGTATAGTTTATGATGTTGGTTGATGAGTAGTTGACACATGATTGGTACATACTTGGTACATGGTTGGATTCACTTTTATGTGGTACAGGTTGATTATAGGTTGGTGCATGGTTGATGCACTTGTTTATGGTACAGGTTGATTATAGGTTGAGGTACAAGTTGATGCATGGTTGATGCATGGTTCAGATTTATTGGTACAGATTAACAGCGATATATCTCACAATGATAGTGTGACATTGGTTCCATCATTCTACTTCTACTTCAGGGTGGTAGGATGGGGCAAGGATAGGTGGTTGTAGCCACCTTCTAGTTGTAGCCGGAGAACATAGGGAGTTGTAGCCTCCTTCTGGTTGTAGCTAGAGAATTAGGGAGTTGGAGCTTCCCTCAGGTTGTAGCCTGAGAAACTAGGGGTTCGAGCCTCCTTCCAGTTGCAGCTAGAAAACAAAGGAAGTTGGTGATTCCAATGAATGTAATTCTTCAAGACCTATAAGAAAAAGCATTCTGTGGTTTTCTCCCGATTTGGGCTTCCACGTAAAACACTGGTGTATTGTATATGTATGTGATTGTTTATTTCTTACTGCTCATTATTAGATAATAATTCTACATTGATATAACAATTGAAGAAAAAGGATTATAATTATGCTATTACTGATTCACCCCCCCTCTTAGTAATCCAACAGCACGCGGTATCCTGGAATGTGCACACTTCATCATTTTACTGCATAGTACAGTGCACACTATGCCATGAAAGGTGCATACAAAAATTATATCAAACATCTCACCAGCTTAAGTACATTTTCATTTACATTTACAATTGGGTTTGACCGAGAGATATTACAATTACAAAGATATATCATCTTCATCATTAACAATTTTAATCAACTTTTCCACATTGTTTTGATTTTTCTCCTGAAAGCGACTAGTTCAAACAAATAAGGCTGGTTCCATATGGAGCCGACCATTTCCCAATTTGAGGGCTTGATTTGGATCGGTGTGGCCTAGAAACCGATGTGACTAGATGATTTTGGCAAAATAAGTTTGGTTTCGATAACACTGCACTCCATACAAAATAGAAATGAAGTACAACAATATGGGATGTGCATCCATATTGAATTTGGATGTAGCAAGAGCCATCTTCTTGGAAATTTGCTATATGAGATGGATTGAAATGGATGTTAATGAAGCTGCAATTGGTTCTGATGGAATTATCCCTTGATTTTTGGATTTATCCATGCAATTTCCTTATTTCTTCTACACAATCACCCATTAAAAGGCCTTGTATCAACCTTTCAAATCCATTCACACTAAAGGATTAACAATTCTTTTGCAAAGGGCCCAACTTTTGTATGACTTTTCCTTGTAGACCCATCCTAGCTTACATTTCCCAAAGGCTTATGAGACATTTTGAGGGAAATTATGTTTTATCTATCTCATCAATAATTATTCTACCTGTTACCCCTCATGTTGTATGAGGATCAGTTAGCATGTTCCAGTTTTATTTACTAGACATATCTTGATGACATAGGCATTTCGACTTTTATATGCAGTCAAGGGTTACTTTATGGACACACGTTTTCCTAGGCATCAGCTTGATGGTAGTTTTATTATTGATCATTTCTCAATGGTGGGTGTTGTGATGTCTAGAGGGAAATGATTAGGCAAAGTATATGTGTGTACCCCTTGATATTGACTGATGGATTTTGAGCACGAGAGCTACTGTGATGTCCCTTAGTGTTATGATGATACATTATTAGTGGGACTTGGTTTGCATGTCAAGGATGTACAAATTGCATAACAGACGATCCCTTTTTCATATTGGTAGTATGTGGTATGATCATGGTACAATGGTATGGTTGTTTCATATATTGATGGAGTTCCTAATATTGTCCTCATTGTTATATGGTTCTAGCATGGTTAGATTTGTTTTAACATGTTTTCATATGGTGGATCATTTAGCCTTAGCGATTTATCCTCCTTGGATATATTTCACACATATTGTGTTGTTGGATATCATGTTTTATTGTCCTAGGTGAATACTTTGACTTTGGAACACATTTGGAGGTTGATTACACTAATATAACCTTGATTTGACATTCATTTGACTATGAGGAGGCCTATTCTTTGAGTTCCCTAGCTCATTTTGGTCGTGTTCACACCTAAATGGTTACTTTATTTTATGGATATGGATATTTGAGGGAGCTCTCACCTTTGGGCACACATGTTGAGGTGCCCCATACATTTATTTGATTATTTTATTACTAGAAGATGGGGCCGACCCCAAACTCATGAGCTTGGTTGGAGTTTGTTGAGATTAGTTACTCTCTGGATAATGTGGAGGAACTTGTTATGAGAACATGGCTATATTTGGATTAGTGTTATTAAAACCGACCAGCTGGACCGACCCTCTGAGCAAAAACGGTCAGATCGACAACTTAGAATCGTTTTCTGTTGGTTATGCACCAAACCGGATGATTCTGTATTGGAACCAGCCAAAAACATAGAATTGGTTGGTTCTGTACAACACCCATACGACACACTTAGAGGGGCATATTTCAAATTTTTTTAGGGAAAAAACCAAATTTTAGGTTGACAGGGCCTAGGGTAATGGTAATTTCAAATTTTTAAAGTAAAAGGATAATGTCTCAATGAAAGACATGTTAGAATAATGTTGATGTTCTCGTTTAACCATAGACAATGCTTCACCATTTTCACCCAACCATAGGCATAAATCCACCCCCAATCACCTTAAACTTTGACAGAAAGAATGATTCCAGGAATCCACACCATAACCAACATATAACCAAGAGAGTGCACCTTCTCCTAGGGTAGCGCACAAGAAAAAGTACCAAAAATACTAAACAAGAGAAAACCATGTAATTGCAGCTACAGTTGCTCCTTCTCCAAACTTGTGCATTGTTTCGGGGTGAGTGAGTGAACAAATGAGCCAATACATCCTCTATTTGTAATGGTTCTATCAACTGTCTAGTTCGACTTTTCTTCCTGGAGGATAATATATTAATATTATGTTCAGTCGACTTGTCTTCTTGGAGGATAATATCTTAATATTATATATTTTGTTGAGCCAACATGTCTTCTAGGGTTTTCACACAACCTTTTAGGGTTTCGCTTTCTTCTAGAATATTCTATTCTAGTCAAAGGTTACATATGGAGGTTAATACCTCTCACATATACCATAATATCAACACTCCCTCTTATCTAGGAAGGTATTAATGGTCTCAAACACATCCATCCATCTTCACATGGTATGGGAAATACTCACATAGTCTTGTAGACCATTCTATAGGTAGCATCATCATGTCACACATGGCTACAACCACGTGGACATGTCATTCTCATCTAGGGGCCACAACTTGCTAGAGAACACTAGAGCTACACCTTGTATTGTGTGTCACCATAATCATCATGGGATACACCTGCATGACGTGCTCACCCATGGCTACACCCATGTCGTGAGTATCATCATTACTATCAGTGTCATCTGGTAGCAATCTGGAATCAAAACATATCATCACAATATCCATGAGCCTCATTTAACTATATTGATGATCCATCTCCATCACCATGTGTTTATCACCTTGGGTAATTCTTGTCCCATGACAAGAATAGTGCCCTTATTCGAGCCACATTCACCTCATAGTTGATCCTCTCATAGGATTATTCCGTGAATGCATTTAGCTCGATGCTATCAGACATGTGTGTCTAGCACCTTGGGTCGTTCTTGTCCCATAACAAGAATCATGACCACATCAGAGCCACAAACACCCCATGGTGATCCTCTCATAGGATCACTCTATGAATGCATTCAACTTAATGTTATCAGACACGTGGAATTGACCCCCAAGAACCCCGAGTCTTCAGTTCTTCGAAGACTATGTCGGGGCACATTTACTCTGGATGTAGATGTTCCCTATCTCCCCTTGTCTGCAGCCCAGTTCCTATGGAGATAGAGTCGGCTCAATGATTATCGGGGCTACTCACCTACTTGTGAAAGTTTCAAGGCCCGATGCAATTCACACATAGGAGATCTAGCAACAACTTGAATCTTCAGTTCGTCGAAGATTACATCTAGGCCTATTCCCACATGATCAAGTCTGTCTGATCTATATTGGAATATTGGCACAATATTGGAATCATTAATACTCCCCCAGGGAAACATTTTCATTCCTTCCAATATTGTCTGAGACAAAGGCTTAGTGAAAATGTCATCTTTTTGTTCATCTCTGGATAAGTGATGCAGCCTCATTGCTCCTTCCTACACCATGTCTCTAATGAAGACCTGCAAGATCCTTCGAAAATCCACCCTGCTTCATATCTTGCGTCATTGGATATGATATATGATTGAGTGCTACCTATATATGCTTCTCTTCTTGTCTGGAAATCCTTCTCGATCCCAAGCTGAAGTAGCACCCCAGGTGCTATATCTCTCTTCTGCACTTCCAATCCAAAATTTGTATGTCCCGACAATAATACTTCATCATCGGAAATCAATCATATCAATCTGTACAACATAGATACATGCATGTTGTTTTGTAACCCAATAATACAGTCATTTCTCAACTATATACTAGAACAAGGTGCTCTCTGCAAGGAAAATGTTTATTCCATCACACAACTTCCTTAGATGTGTCATCATAGGTGTAACCATGGACTTCTTGTCCATCATGCTAAACCTCTTCAGTCTCCTCACTGAAGCTATCATTTGGTGCCAACTACTATTCCAATCCCAATATATCCAGTCAATATCCTTCATCTCAAACTCTGAAATCAACTCCCTCTATCTAAGAGAATCCTCAGACCACGCTTTCGTCTACTGCATGCCCCTTTTCATTCTGCAAAGTGTCATGAAACTATGTTGGCTTCTTCTTGATCACTAACTCCCTCTGATTCTGACTCCCTCTCATATTTATCTCTTATGACCTACCTGGAACAAGAAACAAGAACAAAAAAATATCCATGGTATCCTCCATGGAAGATATCCGACCTGGAGTCTAGGTCAATAACCAAGAACACCTCTTAAAGGAGATCAACTTCATCTCATAAGAAATAAGCATTAACATAAGAAAAAGAATATCTCCTAGAGAGGAGATCAACAAGTGTATCTCTAGTATTAAGGGGTTAGTATAATGATCATAACTTCAATAGATCAAGATGCAACATAAGATCATAATAATGCCATAACAACTAGAGACATATCAATTTTTAAATAATCAAACCTGGAGTCTTCACTGCTTGTTCCTCTGAATGTACTAAATCCAAGATCATTGGTTGGACAAGGTCTCTTGTACATTCCGTGCAAAATAAACTCATGATTTTGTTGGATGATATAACATGAAAAGAATATACAAGTGCAACCTTTGAAATTTGTAGTATCATTCAACTTGTATTCTAATCTAAAACTAGACACCATCTTAACAAAAAGAGGTTAGAAATTGAATAAAAAAGCTTCAATAATTAGAAAGATCTAGAAACCCTAAAATTTCAACTTTGACCACAAAAATAAATTTTGATCAAAATTCAACCTTTGACTTTGACTAGCCAACCTTTGAATTTGACTTTGACCCAAAAACTCAAACTTGACATTTTTGTTGGTTGAGGAAACTAGAGGGTGTGCTAGGATATGGCACACTAGAATACCCAAAAATTAGGTCCAACGTTTCACTTAAGGTGCCCAAAGAGTTGGATTAAGGTTTGTTGCAACTGCAAAATCAAAAACCCTAGTTGTAGCTGCAACTGGTGCCACAACGAGCTTAACAAAGAATTGCCATGCTACCTTCCAGTGGTTAGACTGTCCTAAAGGTGGTGTGGGCTCATAACATGTCAAAATCAAGGATGATTTTAAGGATGGAAATTTATTTTAAAATGTATAAACCTTGGAGAATCTTACTAATCCTTCATATGCCAACTATAAATATTTGGCGATATTTTTGTAAAAATATTCAAATTTCTAAGGATTTTATATATTTTTTATAAAATTTTGGCGATTTCTAAGGAAAAATAATTTTATCCTATAGAATTTGGGCGAATCATTTTTAAAATAGAGAATCTCGCTTTTGGAAAAACCATGCAAAATTATCCCATCAGCGAAATTTAGCCCCTAAAATCATCCATGGTTAGAATAATGTTGATGTGCTCGTTTAACCATAGACAATGCTTCACCATTGTCACCCAACCATAGGCATAAAGCCACCCCTGAGAACCTTAACCTTTGACAGAAAGAATGATTCCAGGAAGCCACACCATAACCAAGAGAGCGCACCTTCTCCCAGGGTAGCACACAAGAAAAAGTACCAGAAAGACTAAACAAGAGAAAACCGTGTAAATGTAGTTGTTGTTGCTCCTTCTCCAAACTTGCTCATTGTTTCTAGGTGACTGAGATTGTGTGAGTGAACAAATGATCCAATACGTCCTCTATTTATAGTGGATTTTTCACCTATCCAGGCCAACTTGTCTTCCTAGAGGATAATATCTTAATATTATATATTTTATTGAGTCGACATGTCTTCTAGGGTTTTCACACATCTATTTAGGGTTTCTCTTGCTTCTGGAATATTCTATTCTAGTCAAAGGTTACATATGGAGGTTAATAACTCCTATAGCTACCATAATATCAACAACATAAAGGAGAATGTCACTTTTACTTAAATTTTTAACATTACCATTATTTATTTCAGGATATTTGAGAGTGGTTCCAACCTCATTGGACTTCATATGGAGAAAGTACAATTTTATGTCTCATTCAAAATTCAACAAACTCAACAGTTTTTAGGATTTCAAGATTGATAGGATTGCAACGTTTCCAATGGATTCTATCATGTATGAGGGTATGCAATTGAGATTTAATCAAGAGCACCAATCCCTCTATGTATCTCGATGTTTGTGACATTGATTGTTGAACTCTTCTGTAATGACCCTAGTAAAAATGTACCCTTCACTCAAGTAAAATCACTTATTAGGTATGTTAAGCTTTTTCTATCTTAATTTAATGCTTAGAGGGTGACATTGATGATGAGGATCCTAATATAAGTAATGATCTTCAAGATATGTAGTTATCTGTTGTAGCATGATTTTTTTTGGACTCTAGCGGCCATTTAAGGCCTCGTTGTTGATGTATTTTGGTTCAAAGATGGATTACACTCGATGATATTTTGGTTATTTGCACTCTTACTTTCTATATAAATGAGAAAATTTGCATATGTGTGCATAAATGGTTTGGATTCATATGGATGCACATGAATATAAATGTTTTTTTTCAAAATTTAAATATTTTGTGTAGTTTTTGGTCGGCCGTTGTTTTTTTATTATTCATTTTCTGGTTTTTTTCCTGTTTTTAACCGGTTCGGTCCGGTTTCACATTTTTGGGGTCCACTGGTTTGGTCTGGTTTTAGGTTCTTATAAAATTTATTTGGATGATGGTTATTCCTTAGAGACCATGCTTTGACCCTTATTTTTTATGTGTCCACCTTAGATCTTTCACATGTGCGACTTGAGGTCCCATTGACACACCTTCCATTGCATGGGATAGGATGACCTGACATTTGGAGGCCGCACGTGCATATTAAAGTGGTTTTTGGCATATGATTTGAGGCATTCAAATTGGATCAATTTGGTTTGGAGATATTTGAGGAGGTTTTTGCAACCATTACCTAGTCTTCAAGCCCACATGGAGGATGCATCCCACTTGTTTGAGGTAATGTTTTTGGAGATGTTTATGTGTGGCATCATTATTCTATTTATGCATTGTTGACCATATCCATTCAAGTTAGTTGAGGGATATCTTTTGTTTATGCATTCCTAGGTTATATCTAGGGTTTATGCTAAAATATTGTTATTATATTGAGTGGAGGTTTGAGCGAAGAAAATTACAAAAGCATGGCTCTTCGATTTGTAATGGTTGTTGAAGGATTGAGGATTTGAGACTTTGGTGAATTTGTATTGTATTTTTCTTAGAAGTTATTGGATGCTTTGGTAATACACCCTTGAGGATGAGGATTCTTTCTACATTTTGATGTTTTTCATGTTGGTTATTTCTTCACCATTGATTATTGTGAGGCACAAAATCCTGGTAACACTATTCCTATTTTGTTGCTATTTATTACTGAAATAGTTTATGTTGATATATATTTATCTATGTTTGGTTGTAGACACCTATGATCATTTCTTGATAAATCTAGACCCCATAATCTTTGAGCTTGTTAACAGTAGTAAGTTGCTTTGATATATTTTCTTGACACTTAGGAAAACAAGCAAAAGATAAAATGTGCTTGCAATTTTGCATTGTCGACCTTCATTTCCACATTAGAGTAACCTCCCTAAAGACTTGTTAGACCCCATATGCCCAAGGAATATACCAGGCACTAGTACCACCTTACAACCACACTAAAAATTTCATATAAAGCTTGTTTTATATTTATTCCACAGATCTGGAAATTACCTAAGAAAACCTTATTCTAGATCTGTCCCTAAAAGTCTAGTTGTAGTTTGTATTGCATATCAAAAAAGGATAGACTTAATTTAGATATATAAATATGCAAGTTAATTTGGGAGCAGATTTATGCACTTTGGGTTATGTACTTATAGAATCGGGTTGTAGGGCACCTTATGAGTTTTGTACTTATAGAATCGGTGGAGAATTGCATGTTCATGCTTGCCTCTCATCAGATTAGGATCCACCAGACTACGAATACAGACTTTTATCTTAGGGTTTGTAGCAAACCGATAGTTGAGTATACCACCAGAGTCAGGTTTGCTCCTTATGCACTTTTTTACTGAGAGATCGAGGAGGAGTTGCAACAGTGGGATCTTACGGATGAAACTGGAATGTGGTCTAATGTTGATGACTTTCGGTGGTTGTGAGCCATGCAATATCCCAATTGGAGTGTTCTTCCAGAGGACGATCGATTGTTTTATCACTATAACAAATTTATATGGAATCCAAGTTTTGGAACTTAGCAAGGGGATAGACCGATGTAGAGGTGCGACAAACTAGCAGATGGGGCTAAGTATAGCGGAAGTGTGAAGTTGATGGTTCCCGGCGGGTCATAGATCTTGGGCGCCACAGATCAACGGTTAGGGATCATATCGGGTGTAGAACTAGCGTGGAGGTTAATCTTTTGAAAGCGGGCCGATAAGAATACCATGGTTTCGTCGCGAGGTCATGTAGCACCACCAGATGCATATCGGGGGGGAAAGCGGGTGAACTCAAAACCACTAAATCCCACCCTAAAATCACATGTCAAACGTCATTTAATGTGTTAAATCCATGGGTCACATGCGGAAAAGAAAATTGACAGCCAGTCAAATCACCTTGAGACACTTGTTTGGGTACTATTCGTCCGTGCAATGCCAAGTGAATGCCGCCAAATAACTGATTTAAAGACTCATCATTGGAAATTCATGGTCGAACGTGATAAGTTGTTATCTATATAATGACTTTCATCAGCAGCCCATGATTAGCACTCAATGGCGACACTTACTCAAAACACAGGTCGGATTACTCTATTTCAGGTAATTGACATTTTCTTCTAGAGCTGGATAATTGCAAATCGAACCATTCATCTAATTCTTGTACAGTTGAGATAAATAGGCTCTTATTTCCGGGAAAAAAAAAGGAAATGGAGGAGAAATATCCAGCACCCTTCAGAAAACCGGGAAATTTAAATAGTAGGACAAAACTATCAATTAAGAAAAAAGAAAGGCTTGCTGTGAAAATATTGGCAACAAAATTTCACACAAAATCTGCAAATGAAACAGGACCAGGTGAAGAAATCAGATTGAATCCTATCATGAAGGATTTGATCATTAATGGATATTCAGATGGATACTACATGAAAACTGGCAAGAGTAAAAGAAACAAGTGACGGAATAAGGAGAATAAAGTTGAAATGGTCGAAGGTACTGGAGAAAACCATCATGTTTGGCATGACACCTTAAAGGAAGAGATTGCGAACCTGAAATAAATTACCAGCTAAATTAAGTATATTTCAAGGAATCTTTTGTTGATGCAGCCAAGTGGAATTCAAGATAAAAATCTCAAATATGTCAGTTTTTTGTTTATAACGTTCCCTAGAAAGTAGCAGTTCGGTTTTGGTACGTTACTCCCTCTGTGACCAATATCTATTTTTGGAATCTTGAAGAATATGATCTGTTTTGGGGCTCATATGTAATTTATCTATATATATTGTTAAAAAGATAAATGAATGGTTGGAATCACCGAAGAAGGGCCTACCCTTGTAGCAGGATAACTTTGTAATATCTTATAAATTTTAATATAAGAAAATACGGTTTTCTTAGATAGTCGAGATTCATCACGATGTTGATGTTCAGTATGTTTTCTTGTATTTCATATTCATAAATCTGTGTTTCTACTACTGATAATATTTAAGCAAGAGAAAGAATCCACCCTACTAGTGCTCTTTCTCGTATTGATTATACTTGTTATGTGTTTATTGGTTCCTGATTCAGAATTCACTTATGATTGGTGCTTTGTTTGCAATAGCCAACCTTTATGTCTCTTCTTCTGATGTTATACCAAGATATTTTCTCTTTATTAGACACCTCTTGCTGATAGTAGTATTTCATTTTCCTCTACCATCGCACATTACTTATTTGGTTAAATGTCATACCTATTTTTCCTTTGTTCCCTATGGAATACATAGCTTATAACCTTTCATACATTTTTAGGAATGGACCCCATTGCCCAATGGCCCTGCTCTTTTGTTTTGTCCTACCAAATTCAAATTTTACATTGTGGTAGACTCTGACCTCTGTACATGCATTACCAAATCTTTTGAGTATTTCAAATAGCTATATGCCCGAGAGAGTCGTCTCCGGTTGGAAGGTTCAGAATCCAACCTAAAGTTGGTTGAAACAGTTACCTATGTCGTTTGTCTATCAGTCGAACAAATTTACAGAGTGTTAACATTTTGGCGTCGTTGTCAGGGAATGAAGGTAAAATATTCCCTGGGAGAAACGAAAAATTTGATATCTGAGTATTGATGGTGAAAAGTATTTAGACACAGAAAGGTTGTATATCATTCACCTGGCGACTCCATTTTCAAGAATCTAGAATTCAAAATTTTTATGACGACTCCACTGTCCAAAAACTCAGTAGCCTGAAGATTTTATTAGTGACGCCACTCAAGATTCAAATGTGATTTAGAAAATCTAGTGGAAGATGATATCCTTTGATAAAGGTATGAAAAGACATCATGGGAGAAAACAAGTACCTAAAGTTGAGTTTTTTCCAAGACATAATATTTTTTGTTATTAATTACCTTTTGTCCTTTCGTGAACATGCCAAACAAATTTTTCTTCACCTGTTGCATGTAAATGATGATCCTGTTAATCTTGAATTTGTATATCCCCCCCTTAAAATTATACAAATATCCCCTCGGCTTATCACTGATTTTCATCAAAATCTCCCATCTAAGTCATGTGATGACCATGACCAAGTTGATGAGTCTCATAAACCAAGGCTAATATTTTAGCTCTTGTGCTTGATTCAACACCCTCCAAGACCCAGCACATATACAGACCCTTAAAATTACCTCACATCCTTCATGATTTTCCTCCAAATCACTATGAATACCTACTTGTGTTTGATGGGGAACATGGTACCATCATAGCTGAAAAACACATCCAATAATTTGACTATTTTATATATTTGTTTGAGATTGACCATGACGATGTTTGTATGAGGGATTTATCTCAATCCTTGAAAGGAGATACCAAAGAATGTTTTAAAAATTTGCAGCCAGAGACAATTATCTCATGGGAAGAATTGAAGAGTGTTTTTTCAAAGTTTTGGGGTAAGAAGAAATCTCTGGACCTACAACTTACAAAATTCTATGACTTGAAAAGGCAAAGCAATGAAACTATTTTCATATTCAGTAGAAGGTTTTCCAGTATTTACTATGATTTTCCCAAAGAAATTAAACCCACTAAGGTTGTTGCCATGCTCTAGTATGCCACTACTCTTCACCTATATTAGTCTTTCCTCCTGATGGAAAGAAGATCTAAGACCTTATAGCAAATGTTTAATGATGCTCAGGAGATTCAACACAATATTCTAGCATGTGAACAGATTCAAAATAAGGGGTTGGGTGCTCCAGGACATGAAAATGAATATGAACATAGAACGTTTGATTGGGATCTTGAGCCTAAAATTGATAATATCATAGGTCCTCTTGAAGTTTTAAATGCTAATGATTTTGCAAAGGATTGTATTTCACTTATTGAAAGAGAGGGCACTTATGTAGCTTTTGATCCACCCCATGATAAACATGGAGTTTATTGTTTCATATATTTATTTGGAGACAGTCAAGAAAATGAGTTTGCAAATCAACTTGTTGAGGAACAAGTTGATGTCCCAAGATTTTTCTTGTTAGATGACATTGCAGATGTTGTTGATTTTCCTATATATGATGAATATGATGATGATTATGATGTTGACTTCCTAGAACAACCAACTACATGTTCTCTATATGAAAAGGTTCCTTTTCAACAGTGGAGTGAGATCCATCAGCCTACATATCACAGTGACAAAGAAGAAAGTATTGAAACGGCTAAAGAAAATTCTTTACCTTTATGCTTTTCTTCATTTAAATTGTTCAAAGAAAATGCTAATATCATCATTGAAGAAATGGAATCTGTGTTGATGCCAAATCACACTAACTCACTTAAACAAATTGACAAGGAATTGCATCCATTGGTCAAAGATGAATCTAAAAATGAGTGTCTTCAACAATCTGAAGAAAATGAAGAAATTTCTGAATCAAGAGTAAGAACCTTGCCATTATGTTTTGTTTCTTTCAAAGTGCTCAAGCAAAATGTCAATAATGTTTCAGATCAGAAACCCTCCAGGTATGGTGATGAATTTGAAGAAAGAAATAGACTTGAAAATGAAATCTATCTCCGATTATGTTTCTCTACCTTTGAATTGTTAAGATCCAATCTGTTGGAAATACTAAAACAACTGAGAGGGGGGGTGAATCAGTTGTTTATAAGCTTAAACAATTTTATACATTTTAAATAATTATAAAGAATTCTTCTTGTGTCATCAAGCAACATACAGCATATGGAAAGTAAGAGTAAAGATCATCAGTCACACATAAAATACACACAGAGACGGATTTTCACGAGGAAACCCATAAAGGGAGAAAACATCTTCTTCTTCTAAATGATAGGCATTCTTTTTCTGTTCTGTACATCATTTACAATTGAGCACCAACTCAATGTGAGGCTGCTACCTCTGTTTTACAAGCTGCAACTTATTTGAGAGCTCCAACTCTCTGGTTTCTCTAGCACCCACTAGAAGGAAGCACCAACTCCCTGTTTATTCCAGCACCAACTTCCAGTTACATAGGCTTCAACCTGCATAACAGAGAACATCTGTTCTCCCTAGCACCACCCTGCCACCCTAGTTTCTCTAGGTGCAACCAGATGGAAGCTACAACTTCCTGTATTCAAGCACCCACTTGAACTTCTGAGGACAACAGTCCTCCCGAGCACCTCCCAACCTCCCTATAATATCAATAACTAAATAAACATTCAACTTTACAGATAAGTCAGTTCATACCAATTTTACTTTGTTCTGTACATCTTGTCTTCTGCTKCTTKCTCTATCRTTCTGTTWTGCTTCTGCYCTRCTCCATMAAAATTTTATGCTCAGCATCTTCTCRKTTTTWTTTTTTTWTTATTCTACTCTTCTTCAACTCGTTYTGTTCTTCTGCTCTATATTTCATCTGCACTGCCTRTCCTTTTCTCCAATACTCATATACAGTTCATTTCATTYTGTAAATCGATTCGACTTCATCCTTAACTCCTTCTCCTTTCTCCTTTTCTTACTATTTCATTCTTTTTCCACGCAGAACAACCAACCGCATACAGTGTCACTCGTTTTCTTTTATACATCCTGCCTTGACARTTCCACTTCCCATCTCCTTCGGCAAGAAMAAYGACAACTGTCTAAGCAACTGAATCGTTATCTGAAACGCTAACTCATTCTTCATAATGAGTCTGTTTCACTAACAGAAATCATACTCAGTCGTTAACTGTGAGAGAGAACAGTGACCCTCCGATCAGTATTTGATCCAACGGTTCAGATCCAATCGGGATTACACCATCGCGATTTCGACAATTGTGATGTCAAGCTTCACTTATAAAGCCTAATACACAAAATTCCATATATTGGTCGAATCAACGATCCAGATGTGATTTCGGTTCAACGGCTACGATTATGTCGCGATATCGCATATCGCGATTTCGCAACTCATGTTGCAATTCTTACCATCTCCTGATTCGCGAAACTCCGACGAGAGTTTGATCAACAGTCCTCATCTCTTGCTTACTTTAACGGCTGAGATCAAATCGCGAAATCGCATATCGCGATTTTGGGTTTCTCGTTGTCAAGAGATTTTGTCATTGCAAAGTGCCAATTCCCGATTCCCGATTCTTCATGCATAGATTCAATGGTTCAGATCACTTCTAGCTCAACGGCTCAGATTAGATCGGGATTTTGCACATCGCGATTACTCCCACTTATCCTTGTTCTTTGAAAGGCATGCAGATTATCTCTGATCCAACGATGATCGGGTCTTGTGCTTGAATCCAACGGTTACTGAGTCATCTCCACAACCATACCAATACTCGTACTCCACGTAGAGATTCAACGGTCCAGATCATTCTTTCTTTAATGGCTACGATCAAATCATGAAATCGCATATCGCGATTTCGGTATTTTCGTTGTGATTGAACATGGGACTCATGAAACTCTGATTCCCGATTCGCTGATGATCATAACTCCGACAGCACCCGATCCTTTGCCACCTGTCTTTGCAGATGGATGGTCCCTATTCCTCCGGGATTTCACCTCTGCACAGTAGAGCTTAACCCCTGCGCTTAACCTCTACGCATCTTCTGAAGATCTGACGGTTATCGGCCTTTCGGGAATTTTGAATGGGATACAACGGTCACCATCTTCCTTCTCCTCTGCAAACTCCTGTATCTCAAGCTTTTCTGCGCGCGTCTTCTTCCATGATATTCCTCCTGAGCTTTACATTTGAATCTCTTATTCTTCTATCTTCACTGTTTCCATTAATGACAACAACCATCAACACGCATTCGTTGCTTGTTCAATATTTGCCAACAATCTCCCCCTTTGGCATTGATGGAAACACTTCCATTCAGCATTCAGACTTCAACTCTCCTCTGCATTCAACCATGCATACTCTCCTCTGTTACCGAAATATTTTGAACTCGACTCCTTTCTCCCCCTTTGACATCAATGTCAAAGAAGAAACATTCTTCCACTGATCTTGTTGCAGAACATACTCCCCCTGTCATTTATAAGGATTAAAGAAGTCCACCAGATATTCAATAATCACTCCCCCTGACCAGGTGCACATATATGACACAAGAGTTTGTAACCCCCAGCTTTTGACGGAGATATCCAAAAGGGGTCGCAGCTAATGGTTTAGTGAAAATATCAGCAATTTGTTCTGTAGAGGGTATATAGTTCAGCTGAACAATTCTGTTTGACACTTGTTCTCTGAGAAAGTGATACTTTATAGGAATATGTTTAGTTTTGGAGTGAAGAACAGGATTCTTGGAGACACTTATGGCACTGGTGTTATCACAATGAATTGGGATAGGATCAGTGTAGGTTACCTTCAAATCTGCAAGAGTTTGTATCATCCATAAGATCTGTGTGCAGCAATTAGCAGCAACAATGTATTCTGCCTCTGTAGTGGATAATGAAATGGATCCTTGCTTCTTACTAAGCCATGCAACTAATGAGTCACCCAAGAAGAATGCTCCTCCACTAGTGATTTTTCTCTCATGAACACAATTTTCCCAGTCAGCATCTGAATAAGCAATTAGCTGGAAATTCTGATTTCTAGGGTACCATAGTCCATATGTCATAGTTCCCTTTAGATATTTAAATATTCTCTTGACAGCTGCCAAATGACTTTGTTTAGGAGCAGACTGAAAACGGCCTACCATTCCAACAGCTTGCATTATATCAGGACGGGATGTTG
>JZKD02S0189163.1:765838-783611 GCA_000966675.3 Picea glauca | reverse complement strand
AAGTCGACCAAGTGACCTAGAAGATGTTTTTAAGGAAGCTACTTGGAGAGTATAAATAAGAGGAAAGGCTCTCTCATTTAACACACACTTGAGCATATTGAATATCTATAGGTTTCTTAGGTAACCAAGGATATATAAACCGGAATTCTGAGTGAAGGTGAAGAAAATAAGGCCCAAATGCAAGGAAGGATAAATTCTTTTGATGGTGCTTTCTAAGGTATGTTATTTACAGGTCATCTCACCAATTTCGCTATAAAAAACTTTCTATGATGGTTCGGACTGTTAAATTGCTATGCCATTGAGAAAACATATCCAAGTATCTGTGGTAAAAAAATCATCTTGTGGGTCGTTGTATTTTGGGAGTTACACGTCGTGGAAAATAGGGTTTGTGGCTAGTCCTGAAACTAGTCAAAAACAGGTGTTTCGGGTAAAAACGTCGTAACTTCTTCATAACAGATCCAAATTTAGTGAGACAAAATGTGTTGGTAAGGGTACAGTCTGTAGTATGTTTTTTAATAGTTTTATATCAATTCAGAAAATATTCCGTCCAAGTCACTCTCTACAAGGTCGCTCTCTAGAATAAGCCAGAATTCAGCAAGGTATGCCATTTTTGCTATAACTCCTTTTTTGAGAGGTTACAAGTAGTGACACTTGGATAAATTTCACAAAACACACTAAAGAACATTTTATATCAGTTTCATATATTTATACATTACAGGTACAAAGTTATGATTACTTCAAGTTAGGGTTGTTGACTAATCCAAAACTAGGCATGTGAGACTAAAGAAACGTTTGATGAAAATGCTAGTCTCTTGTTGTTAAAGTTAAGGAAGGTTTGCAGAAATGTGATCATATACACCAGGTCTATTATATAGCTACAAATCATATTTGGATGATGAAATTGATGAGGGCTTTTGGTTGAGTAACATGTTGAGTACATGTTTGAGACAAGTAATTGATGAGTTGGCACATAC
The DNA here is from genome assembly GCA_000966675.3 of Picea glauca. Lineage (NCBI taxonomy): Eukaryota > Viridiplantae > Streptophyta > Pinopsida > Pinales > Pinaceae > Picea > Picea glauca. The sequence goes on along the minus strand of JZKD02S0189163.1, from coordinate 782,637 downwards.
ATGAGGTGTATAGTTGATGATGTTGGTTGATGAGTAGTTGACACATGATTGGTACATACTTGGTACATGGTTGGATGAAATTTTATGTGGTACATGTCGATTACAGGTTGTTTGGTACAGGTTGGTGCATGGTTGATGCACTTGTTTATGGTACAGGTTGATTACAGGTTGAGGTGCAGGTTGATGCATGGTTGATTTATGGTTCAGATTTATTGGTACAAATTTACAGCGATATATCTCACAGTGATAGTGTGACAGTGGTTCCATCATTCTACTTCTACTTTAGGGTGGCAGGACGGGGCAAGGACAGGTGGTTGTAGCCACCTTCCGGTTCTAGCCGGAGAACATAGGGGGTTGTAGCCTCCTTCTGGTTGTAGCCAGAGAATTGGGGAGTTGGAGCTTCCCTCGAGTTGTAGCCTAAGAAACTAGGGGGATGGAGCCTCCTTCCAGTTGCAGCTAGAAAACAAAGGAAGTTGGTGCTTCCAATGAATGTAATTCTTCAAGACATATAAGAAAAAGCATTATGTGATTTTCTCCGGATTTGGGCTTCCACATAAAACACTGGTGTATTCTGTACGTATGTGATTGTTTATTTCTTACTGCTCATTATTAGATAATAATTCTACATTGATATAACAATTGAAGAAAAAGGATTATAATTACGCTATTATTGATTCACCCCCCTCTCAGTAATCCAACAGTGCGCGGTATCCTGGAATGTGCACACTTCATCATTTTACTGCACAGTACAGTGCGCACTATGCCATGAAAGGTGCATACAAAAATTATATCAAACAGCTCACTAGCTTAAGTACATTTGCATTTACATTTACAATTGCATTTGACCGAGAGATATTACAATTACAAATATATATCATCTTCATCATTTGCAATTTTAATCAACTTTTCCACATTGTTTTAATTTTTCTCCTGAAAGCAGCTAGTTCAAGAAAATAAGGTTGGTTCCATATGGAGCCGACCATTTCCCAATTGAGGGCTTGATTTGGATCAGTATGGCCTAGAAACCAATGTGACTAGTTGATTTTGGCAAAACAAGTTTGGTTTCGATAACACTGCACTCCATACAAAATAGCAATGAAGTACAACAATATGGTATGTGCATCCATATTGAATCTGGATGTAGCAAGAGCCATCTTCTTGGAAAGTTTCTATATGATATGGATTGAGCTAGATGTTAATGAAGCTGCAATTGGTTCTAATGGAATTATCCCTTGAGTTTTGGATTTATCCATGCAATTTCCGTGTTTCTTCTACACAATCACCCACTAAAAGGCCTTGTATCAACCTTTCAAATCCATTCACACTAAAGGATTAACAATTCTTTTGCAAAGAGCCCAACTTTTGTACAACGTTTCCTTGTAGACCCATCCTAGCTTACATTTCCCAAAGGCTTATGAGAAATTTTGAGGGAAATTATGTTTTATCTATCTCATCAATAGTTATTCTACCTGATACCCCTCATGTTGTATGAGGATCAGTTAGCATGTTCCAGTTTTATTTACTAGACATATCTTGATGACACAAGCATTTCGACTTTTATATGCAGTCAGGGGTTACTTTATGGACACACATTTTCCTAGGCATCACCTTGATGGTATTTTTATTATTGATCATTTCTCAATGGTGGGTGTTGTGATGTCTAGAGGGAAATGATTAGGCAAAGTATATGTGGGTACCCCTTGATATTGACTGATGGATTTTGAGCACGAGAGCTATTGTGATGTCCCTTAGTGTTATGATGATACATTATTAGTGGGACTTGGTTTGCCTGTCAAGGATGTACAAATTGCATAACAGACGATCCCTTTTTCATATTGGTAGTATGTGGTATGATCATGGTACAATGGTATGGTTGTTTCATATTGATGGAGTTCCTAATATTGTCCTCATTTTTATATGGTTCTAGCATGGTTAGATTTGTTTTAACATGTTTTCATATGGTGGATCATTTAGCCTTAGCGATTTATCCTCCTTGGATATATTTCACACATATTGTGTTGTTGGATATCATGTTTTATTGTCCTAGGTGAAGCCTTTGACTTTGGAACACATTTGGAGGTTGATTACACTAATATAACCTTGATTTGACATTCATTTGACTATGAGGAGGCCTATTCTTTGAGTTCCCTAGCTCATTTTGGTAGTGTTCACACCTAAATGATTACTTTATTTTATGGATATGGATATTTGAGGGAGCTCTCACCTTTGGGCACACATGTTGAGGTGCCCCATACATTTATTTGATTATTTTATTACTAGAAGATGGGGCTGACCCCAAAATCATGAGCTTGGTTGGAGTTTGTTGAGATTAGTTACTCTCTGGATAATGTGGAGGAACTTGTTATGAGAACATGGCTATATTTGGATTAGTGTTATTAAAACCGACTAGCTGGACCGACCCTCTGAGCAAAAATGGTCAGACCGACAACTTGGAATCATTTTTTGCTGGTTCTGCACCAAACTGGATGGTTATGTATTTGAACCAGCCAAAAACACAGAATTGGTTGGTTCTGTACAACACCCATACGACACAGTTAGAGGGTCGTATTTCAAATATTTTTAGGGAAAAAAACAAATTTTAGGCTGACAGGGCCTAGGGTAATGGTAATGTTAAATTTGTAAAGTAAAAGGATATTGTCACAATGAAAGATATGTTAGAATAATGTTGATGTTCTCATTTAACCATAGACAATGCTTCACCATTGTCACCCAACCATAGGCATAAATCCACCCCCAAGCACCTTAACCTTTGACAGAAAGAATGATTCCAGGAAGCCACACCATAACCAACATATAACCAAGAGAGTGCACCTTCTCCTAGGGTAGCGCACAAGAAAAAAGTACCAGAAAGACTAAACAAGAGAAAACCATGTAACTATAGCTACAATTGCTCCTTCTCCAAACTTGTGCATTGTTTCGGGGTGACTGAGTATGTGTGAGTGAGTGAACAAATGAGCCAATACATCCTCTATTTATAATGGTTCTTTCAACTGTCTAGTTCGACTTGTCTTCCTGGAGGATAATATATTAATATTATGTTGAGCTGACTTGTCTTCTTAGAGGATAATATCTTAATATTATATATTTTGTTGAGCCAACATGTCTTCTAGAGTTTTCACACAACTGTTTAGGGTTTCTCTTGCTTCTAGAATATTCTATTCTATTCAAAGGTTACATATGGAGGTTAATACCTCTCGCATATACCATAATATCAACACTCCCTCTTAGCTAGGGAGGTATTAATGGTCTCAAAAACATCCATCCATATTCACATGGTATGGGAAATACTCACATAGTCTTGTAGACCATTCTACAGGTAGCATCATCACGTCACACATGTCTACAACCACGTGGACATGTCATTCTCATCTAGGGGACACAACTCGCTAGAAAACACTAGAGCTACACCTTGTATTATGTGTCACCATCATCGTCATGGGATACACCTGCATGACGTGCTCACCCATGGCTACACCCATGTCATCAGTATCATCATTACTATCAGTGTCATCTGGTAGCAATCTGGAATCAAAACATATCATCACAATATCCATGAGCCTCATTTAACTATATTGATGATCCATCTCCACCACCATGTGTTTATCACCTCGGGTCATTCTTGTCCCATGAAAAGAATAGTGACCTTATCTGAGCCACATTCACCTCATAGTTGATCCTCTCATAGGATTATTCTGTGAATGCAGTTATCTCGATGCTATCAGACACATGTGTCTAGCACCTTGGGTCATTCTTATCCCATAACAAGAATTATGACCACATCGGAGCCACAAACACCTCATGGTGATCCTCTCATAGGATCACTCTGTGAATACATTCAACTCGATGTTATCGGACATGTGGAATTGCACCTCAAGCACCTCGAGTCTTCAATTCATCAAAGACTATGTCAGGGCACATTTGCGCTAGATGTAGATGTTCCCTATCTCCCCTGGTCTGCAGCCCAGTTCCTATGGAGATAGAGTCGGCTCGATGCTTATCGGGGCTACTCACCTACTTGTGAGAGTTTCAAGGCCTGATGCAATTCACACATAGGAGATCTAGAAACAACTCGAATCTTCAGTCCATCGAGGATTACATCTAGGCCTATTCCCACATGATCAAGTATGTCTAATCTATCTTGGAATATCGGCACAATATTGGAATCATTAATACTCCCCCAGGGAAACATTTTCATTCCTTCCAAGCTTGTTCGAGACAAAGGCTTAGTGAAAATGTCAGCTTTTTTTTCATCTGTGGATAAGTGATGGAGCCTCATTGCTCCTTCCTGCACCATGTCTCTAATGAACACCTGCAAGATCCTTCGAAAATCCACCCTGCTTCATATCTTGCATCATTGGATATGATATATGATTGAGTGCTACCTATATATGCTTCTCTACTTGTCTAGAAATCTTGCTCGATCCCAAGCTAAAGTAGCACCCCATGTGCTAGATCATTCTTATGCACTTCCAATCCAAAAACTGTATGTCCCGACAACAATACTTCATCATCATAAATCAATCATATCTATCGGTACAACATAGATACATGCATGTTGTTTTGTAACCCAATAATACAGTCATTTCTCAACTATATACTGGCACAAGGTTCTCTCTGCAAGAAAAATGTTTATTCGGTCACACAACTTCCTCAGATGTGTCATCATAGGTGTCACCATGGACTTCTTGTCCATCATGCTAAACCTCTTCAGTATCCTCACTGAATCTATCATTTGGTGCCAACTACGCTTCCAATCCCAATATATCCAGTCAAGATCCTTCATCTCAAACTCTGAAATCAAATCCCTCTATCTGAGAGAATCCTCATACCACACTTTCGTCTACTGCATGCCCCTTTTCATTCTGCAAAGTGTCACGAAACTATGTTGGCTTCTTCTTGATCACTGACTCCCTCTGACTCCAACTCCCTCTCATATTTATCTCTTATGACCTACCTGGAACAAGAAACAAGAACAATAAAATATCCATGGTATCCTCCATGGAAGATATCCAGCCTGGAGTCTAGGTCAATAACCAAGAATACCTCTTAAAGGAGATCAACTTCATCTCATAAGAAATAAGCATTTACATAAGAAAAAGAATAGCTCCTAGACAGGAGATCAACAAGTGTATCTCTAGTATTAATGGGTTAGTATAATGATCATAACTTCAATAGATCAGGATGCAACATAAGATCATAATAATGCCATAACAACTAGAGACGTATCAATTTTTAAATAATCAAACCTGGAGTCTTCATTGTTTGTTCTTCTAAATGTACTGAATCCAAGATCATTTCTTGGACAAGGTCTCTTATACATTCCGTGCTAAATAAACTCATGATTTTGTTGGATGATATAACATGAAAATCTTATACAAGTGCAACCTTTGAAATTTGTAGTATTGTTCAACTTGTCTTCTAATCTAAAACTAGACACTATCTTAACAAAAAGAGGTTAGAAACTGAATAAAAAAGGTTAAATAATTAGAACAAGCTAGAAACCCTAAAATTTCAACTTTGACCACAAAAATAAATTTTCATCAAAAGTCAACCTTTGAATTTGACCAGACAACCTTTAAATTTGACTTTGACCATTCAAACTTTGACTTTGACCCAAAAACTAAAACTTGACATTTTTGTTGGTTGAGGGAACTAGAGGGTGCGCTAGGATATGGCACACTAGAATACCCAAAAATTAGGTCCAACGTTTCACTTAAGGTTCCCAAAGAGTTGGATTAAGTTTTGTTGCAGCTGCAAAATCAAAAACCCTAGTTGCAGCTGCAACTGGTGCCACAACGAGCTTAACAAAGAATTGCCATGCTACCTTCCAGTGGTTAGTGTTAATGTTTATGCCATTATTATAGTTCTTTGCATTTCAATAGATAAGAGCAATATAAGAACAAGATCACTGAGAAATACACATTCACAAGAGACACAGCATTTATCCTGGGAAACCCTCTAGGGGAAGAAAACCCAGCAAAAACTTCCTTATCATAAATTGCCAATACAATGCTCAAGAGATAACTCAAACCAATACAGATAGTCCTCTCCAAAATATGTGCCACTCTTCTTCTCCTCTCTTCAACTGGTAATTGCAACTTGCCTCATAAGAGAATGAGCAAGTGAGTTGTGTGTTAAAGTGAGGCGCTAGCCTCCCTATATATACAAGACTGGCACGTGTGAAAGGGTTTCATTGGCAGGGCCGACCTCTCACTCTGGGTGGGTAAACCCACCTTTAAATTAATTCTGGGTCTCAATAATAACTGTTGAGGCCAACTTCTTATTCTTCCTATTATAATTGTCCGATGACCAATCCGCAAAAGGGGATTTGGTCCTAATACAATTACCGACATGATTAATCCACAATGGGGATTAATCCAATGAATAAAATAACAATAATAATAAGAATACTCTTCGCAGTTACATTATTTCAACAGTTAGACTGTCCTAAAGGTGGTGTGGGCTCATAACCTGTCAGGATTCAGAATAATGTTGATGTGCTTGTTTAACCATAGACAATGCTTCACCAATGTCACCCAACCATAGGCATAAAGCCACCCTGAGCACCTTGACCTTTGACAGAAAGAATGATTTCAGGAAACCACAATATAACCAAGAGATAACCAAGAGAGCGCACCTTCTCCCAGGGTAGCGCACAAGAAAAAGTACCAGAAAGACTAAACAAGAGAAAACCATGTAAATGTAGTTGTTGTTGCTCCTTCTCCAAACTTGCGCATTGTTTTTGGGTGACTAAGAGTGTGTGAGTGAACAAATGAGCCAAAACATCATCTATTTATAGTGGTTTTTTCACCTATCTGGGCCAACTTGTCTTCCTGGAGGATAATATCTTAATATTATATATTTTGTTGAGCTGACATGTCTTCTAGGGTTTTCACACATCTGTTTAGGGTTTCTCTTGCTTCTGGATTATTCTATTCTAGTCAAAGGTTACATATGGAGGCTAATAACTCCTATAGCTACCATAATATCAACAAGATAAAGGAGAATGTCACTTTTACTTAAATTTTTAACATTACCATTAATTATTTCAGGATATTTGAGAGTGGTCCCAGTCTCATTGGACTTCATATGGAGAAAGTACAATTTTATGTCTCATTCAAAATTCATCAAACTCAACAGTTTTTAGGATTTCAAGATTGATAGGATTGCAACGTTTCCATTAGATTCTATCATGTATGAGGGTATGTAATTGAGATTTAATCAAGAGCACCAATCCCTCTATGCATCTCGATGTTTGTGACATTGATTGTTGAACTCTTATGTAATGACCCTAGTAAAAATGTACCCTTCACTCAAGTAAAATCACTTATTAGGCATGTTAATCTTTTTCTGTCTTAATTTAATGCTTAGAGGGTGACATTGATGATGAGGATCCTAATATAAGTAATGATCTTCAAGATATGTAGTTATCTGTTGTAGCATGATTTGTTTTGGACTCTAGCGGCCATTTAAGGCCTCGTTGTTGATGTATTTTGGTTCAAAGATGGATTACACTCGATGATATTTTGGTTATATGCACTCTTACTTTCTATATAAATGAGAAAATTTGAATATATGTGCATAAATGGTTTGGATTCATATGGATGCACATGAATATAATTTTTTTTTTTCAAAATTTAAATATTTTGTGTAGTTTTTAGTCGACCGTTTTTTTTTTATTATTCATTTTCTGGGTTTTTTTTTCGGTTCGGTCCGGTTTCACATTTTTGGGGTCCACAAGCTTGGTCTAGTTTTAGGTTCTTATAAAAATTATTTGGATGATGGTTATTCCTTGGAGACCATGCTTTGACCCTTATTTTCTATTTGTCTACCTTAGATCTTTCACATGTGCAACTTGAGGTCTCATTGACACACCTTCCATTGCATGGGATAGGACGACTTGACATTTGGAGGTCGCACGTGCAGATTAAAGTGGTTTTTGGCATATGATTTGAGGCATTCGAATTGGATCGATTTGGTCTGGAGATATTTGAGGAGGTTTTTGCAACCATTACCTAGTATTCATGCCCACATGGAGGATGCATCCCACTTGTTTGAGCTAATGTTTTTGGAGATGTTTATGTGTGGCATCATTATTCTATTTATGCATTGTTGACCATATCCATTCAAGTTAGTTGAGGGATATCCTTTGTTTATGCATTCCTAGGTTATATATGGGGTTTATGCTAAAATATTGTTATTATATTGAGTGGAGGTTTGAGCCAAGAAAATTACAAAAGCATGGCTCTTCGATTTGTAATGGTTGTTGAAGGATTGAGGATTTGAGCCTTTGGTGCATTTGTATCGTATTTTTCTTAGAATGTATTGGATGCTTTGGTAATTCACCCTTGAGGATGAGGATTCTTTCTACATTTTGATGTTTTTCATGCTGGTTATTTCTTCACCATTGATTATTGTGAGGCACAAAATCCCGGTAACACTATTCCTATTTTGTTGCTATTTATTACTGAAATAGTTTATGTTGATATATATTTCTCTATGTTTGGTTGTAGACACCTATGATCATTTCTTGATAAATCTAGAGCCCATAATCTTTGAGCTTGTTAACAATAGTAAGTTGCTTTGATATATTTTCTTGACACTTGGGAAAACAAGAAAAAGATAAAATTTGTTTGCAATTTTGCATTGTCGATCTTCATTTCCACATTAGAGTAGCCTCCCTAGAGACTTGTTAGACCCCATATGCCCAAGGAATATACCAGGCATTGGTACCACCTTACAACCACACTAAAAATTTCATATAAGCCTTGTTTTATATTTATTCCACAAATCTGGAAATTACCTAAGAAAACCTTATTCTATATCTATCCCTAAAAGTCTATTTGTAGTTTGTATTGCATATTAAAAAAGGATAGACTTAATTTAGATATATAAATCTGCAAGTTAATTTGGGAGCACATTTATGCACTTTGGGTTCTGTACTTATAGAATCAGGTTGTAGGGCCCCTTATGAGTTCTGTACTTGTAGAATCGGTGGAGAATTGCATGTCATGCTTGCCTCTCATCAGATTAGGATCCACCAGACTACGAATACAGACTTTTATCTTAGGGTTTGTAGCAAACCGATATTTGAGTATACCATCAGAGTTAGATTTGCTCTGTATGCACTTTTTTACTGAGGGATCGAGGAGGAGTTGCAATAGTCGGATCTTACGGATGAAACTGGAATGTGGTCTAATGTTGATGACTTTCGGTGGTTGTGAACCATGCAATCTCCCAATTGGAGTGTTCTTCCAGAGGACGATCGGTTGTGTTATCACTATAACAAATTTATATGGAATCCAAGTTTCAGAACTTAGTAAGGGGCTAGACCGATGTAGAGGTGCGACAAACTAGAGGGTAGGGCTAAGTATAGCGGAAGTGTGAAGTTGATGGGTCCCGGCGGGTCATAGATCATGGGCGCCACAGATCAATGGTCAGGGATCATATCGGGTGGAGAACTAGCATGGAGGTTAATCTTTTGAAAGTGGGCCGACAAGAATACCATGGTTTCTTCGCGAGGTCACATAGCACCACTAGATGCATATCGGCGGGGAAAGCGGGTGAACTCAAAACCACTAAATCCCACCCCAAAATCATGTTTCAAATGTCATTTAATGTGTTAAATCCACGGATCACATGCGGAAAAGAAAATTGGCGGCTAGTCAAATCACCTTGATACACTTGTTTGGGTACTATTCGTCCGTGCAATGCCAAGTGAGTGTTGCCAAATAACCGATTTAAAGACTCATCATTGGAAATTGATGGTCGAACGTGATAAGTTGTTATCTCTATAAGGACTTTCATCAGTAGCCCATGATTAGCACTCAATGGCGACAGTTACTCAAAACACGGGTTGGATTACTCTATTTCGGGTAATTGACATTTTCTTCCAGAGCAGGATAATCGCAAATCGAACCATTCATCTAATTCTTGTATAATTGAGAGAAATAGGCTCCTGTTTCCGAGAAAACAAAAGGAAGTGGAGGAGAAATATCCAACGGCCTTCAGAAAACCAGGAAATTTAAATAGTAGGACAAAACTATCAATTAAGAAAAAAGAAAGGCTTGTTGTGCAAATACTGGCAACAAAATTTCACACAAAATCTGCAGATGAAACAGGACTAGGTGAAGAAATCAGATTGAATCCTATCATGAAGGATTTTATCATTAATGGATATGCAGATGGATACTACATGCAAACTGGAAAGAGTAAAAGAAACAAGCGACGAAATAAGGAGAATAAAGTTGAAATGGTCGAAGGTACTGGATAAAACCATCATGTTTGGCTTGACACCTTAAAGGAAGAGATTGCAAACCTGAAATAAATTACCAGCTAAATTAAGTATATTTCAAGGAATCTTGTGTTGATGCAGCCAAGTGCAATTCAGGATAAAAATCTCAAATATGTCAGTTTTTTGTTTATAACATTCCCTAGAAAGTAAGAGTTTGGTTTTGGTACGTTACTCCCTCTGTGATTGATATCTATTTTTGGAATCTTGGAGAATATGATCCGTTTTGGGGCTCATATGTAATTTATCTATATATACTATTAAAAAGATAAATGAATGGTTAGAATCACCGGAGAAGGGCCTACCCTTGTAGTAGGATAACTTTGTAATATATTATAAATTTTAATATAAGCAGATAAGGTTTTCTTAGATAGCCGAGATTCATCACAATGTTGATGTTCAGTATGTTTTCTTGTATTTCATATTCATAAATGTGTGTTTCAGCTACTGATAATCTTTAAGCAAGAGAAAGAATCCACCCTGCTAGTGCTCTTTCTCATATTGATTATACTTGTTATGTGTTTATTGGTTCCTGATTCAGAATTCACTCATGATTGGTGCTCTGTTTGCAGTAGCCAACCTTTATGTCTCTTTTTCTGATGCTATACCAATATATTTGCTCTTTATTAGACACCTCTTGTTGATAGTAGTCTTTCATTTTCCTCTACCATCGCATATTACTTATTTGGTTGAACGTCATACCTATTTTTTTTATGTTCCCTCTGGAATACATAGCTTATAAACTTTCATACATTTTCAGGAATGAACCCCATTGCCCAATGGCCCTTCTCTTCTGTTTTGTCCTACCAAATTCAAATTTTACATTGTGGCAGAATCTGACCTCTGTACGTGCATTGCCAAATCTTTTGAGTATTTCAAACAGCTATATGCCCGAGAGAGCCTTCTCTGTTTGGAAGGTTCAGAATCCAACCTAAATTTGGTTGAAATAGTTACCTCTGTCGTTTGTCTATCAGTCGAACAAATTTACAGAGTGCTAACATTCTGGCATCATTGTCGGGGACCGAAGGTGAAATATTCCCTGGGAGAAATGACAAAGTTCATATCTGAGTATTGATGGTGAAAAGTATTCAGACACAGAAAGGTTGTATATCATTCACCTAGCGACTCCATTTTCAAGAATCTAGAATTCAAAATTTTTATGACGACTCCACTGTCCAAAAACTCAGTAGCCTGAAGATTTTATTGGTGACTCCACTCAAGCTTCAAATGTGATTTATAAAATCCAGTGGAAGATGATATCCCTTGATAAAGGTATGAAAAGGCATCATGGGAGAAAACAAGTACATAAAGCTGAGCTTTTGCAAGACATAATATTTTTTGTTATTAATTACCTTTTGTCCTTTCGTGAACATGCCAAACAATGTTTTCTTCACCTGCTGCATGCAAATGATGATCCTGTTAATCTTGAATTTGTATATCCCCCCCTTAAAATTATAGAGATATCCCCTCGGTTTATCATTGATTTTGATCAAAATCTCCCATCAGAGTCATGTGATGACCATGACCAAGTTGATGAGTCTCATTAACCAAGGCTGATATTTCACCTCTTTTGCTTGATCCAACACCCTCCAAGACCCAGCACAGATACAAACCCTTAAAATTACCTCACATCCTTCATGATTTTCCTCCAAATCACTATGAATACCTACTTGTGTTTGATGGGGAACATGGTACCATCACAGCTGAAAAACACATCCAAGAATTTGACCATTTTATAGATTTGTTTGAGATTGACCATGACGATGTTTGTATGAGGGATTTATCTCAATCCTTGAGAGGAGATATCAAAGAATGGTTTAAACATTTGCAACCAGAGACATTTATCTCATGGGAAGAATTGAAGAGTGTTTTTTTGACGTTTTTGGGTAAGAAGAAATCTCTGGACCTACAACTTACAGAATTCTATGACTTGAAAAGGAAAAGCAATGAAACTATTTCCATATTCAATAGAAGGTTTTCCAGTATTTACTATGATTTTCCCAAAGAAATTAAACCCACTGAGGTTGTTGCCATGCTCCAGTATGCCACTACTCTTCACCTAGATTAGGTTTTCCTCCTGATGGAAAGAAGATCTAAGACCTTACAACAAATGTTTAATGATGCTCAGGAGATTCAACACAATATCCTAGCATGTGAACAGATTCGAAATAAGGGTTTGGGTGCTCCAGGACATGAAAATGAATATGAACATAGAAGATTTGATTGGGATCTTGAGCCTAAAATTGATAATATCATAGGTCCTCTTGAAGTTTTAAATGCTAATGATTTTGCAAAGGATTGTATTTCACTTATTGAAAGAGAGGGCACTTATGTAGCTTCTGATCCACCCCATGATAAACATGGAGTTTATTGTTTCATATATTCATTTGGAGACAGTCAAGAAAATGAGTTTGCAAATCAACTTGTTGAGGAACAAGTTGATGTCCCAAGATTTTTCTTGTTAGATGACATTGTAGATGTTGTTGATTTTCCTATATATGATGAATATGATGATGATTATGATGTTGACTTCCTAGAACAACCAACTTCATGTTATCTATATGAAAAGGTTCCTTTTCAGCAGTGTAGTGAGATCCATTAGCCTACATATCACAGTGACAAAGAAGAAAGTACTGAAACAGCTAAAGAAAATTCTTTACCTTTATGTTTTTCTTCATTTAAATTGTTGAAATAAAATGCTAAGATCATCATTGAAGAAAAGGAATGTGTGTTGATGCCAAATCACACTAACTCACTTAAACAAATTGACAAGGAATTGCAACCATTGGTCAAAGATGAATCTAAAAATGAGTGTGTTCAACAATCTGAAGAAAATGAAGAAATTTTTGAATCAAGAGTAAGAACCTTGCCATTATGTTTTTCTTCTTTCAAAGTGCTCAAGCAAAATGTTAATAATGTTTCAGATCATAAACCCTCTAGGTATGGTGTTGAATTTGAAGAAAGAAATAGACTTGAAAATGAAATCTATCTCCCATTATGTTTCTCTTCCTTTGAATTGTTAAGAGCCAATCACGATCAAACAAAGAAAGTTGGTAAAAACGTTGTTGTTCAAAGTCATTTGCCTTCTTCTGAAATTGATGAAGATATTCAACTAGATTTCCAGCAAAACAAAATGTTTCAATGTTGTCTTTCTCCCCCTGTGAGTGATGTAGTTGTTCAAATTTTAAATGCCTTGGATGTGTATGAAGGCTATGAGACCACATCTATGGATACTTTGAGAAATGAACGAACAAATGACATAGAGTTTCAGAGAGACAATAAAACAGTGTATGTCATGATTCAATCAGAAATGTAGAAAGATCGTAAAGAAGCAGTTGTTTTACTTGATTCCTTTGAATATTATGGTTCTAAGATTGAAGAAGAAGAGAAAAGAAGACCAACACTTGTGAGGATGGACTATCCTTCTATTATGGTTCATCGAAAGTAAATATTTTCTCACATGTTTCATAACCCTGTGGCATGTTATATGGAGAGTTTTAACAATCAGAATTTACAACTTATGATGGATTGTAAGCTTAGAGATGAATATGATGGTCAATCAAAGCAAGTATTAGATATGCATTATTTTCTACCAGTGGTTTCATTTCAGCCAGGACTGGCTTCTAACTTAGAAGATTGTTATTTCCAGTAGTCTAAGCATATTTTTCAGCCTCTTGGTGGCAATCAACAGGCTAAATCACACGAAAGCAAGAATGCAGGGGGGAAAGTGAAACATCCATTTGCAGTTTTTCTAGAAACAATAAAAAGTCCCAATATTCTTGAAATTCTAAGATTTGAATTCATATATAACTTATTGAATGGGTTATCAGTGAACAGGCTTTGGAGCAAGCATGTGAAAAATAAACAAGCAATGGATAAATTGTTGGCATGGTTGCATTGGCATTTTGATTTCACTTGATGTGTAGTTCATTTCAGTAGTTAGGGTAGGTAGGTGTGGATCGAGAATGTTCAAGTTTAGGTCTCCAAACAAAGTGTTCAGTTATATGTTAGCATTATATCTAGCGATCAGCCTCCAAGTGAGAGCGGTGTGCAGACTTCGGTTTTCAACAGACATTAGTGACAGGTCAAGGTATAACACACACATGTTGCGAGAGAAGCCCAATGGATAAGGCACAAGGTCTATTGTTCTTTACTACCTCGTAGGGAGGATAGCATCCCCAGTTGGAGCCCATGTTATCACTATAACAAATTAATATGGAATCCAAATTTCGGAACTTAGTGAGGGGCTAGACAGGTGTAAAGGTGCGAAAAACTAGTGGACAGGGCTAAGTAGAACGGAAGTGTGAAGTTGATGGGTCCCAGTGGGTCATAGATCGTGGGCACCATAGATCAATGGTTAGGGATCATATTGGGTCGAGAACTAATGTGGAGGTTAATCTTTTGAAAGTGGGCCGATAAGAATACCATGGTTTCGTCGCAAGGTCACGTGGAGCCACCAGATGCATATCGGGGGGAAAGCGGGTGAACTCGAAACCATTAAATCCCTCCCCGAAATCATGTGTCAAACTTCATTTAATGTGTTAAATCCATGGGTCAAACACAGAAAAGAAAATTGGCAGCCAGTCAAATCACTTTGAGACACTTGTTTGGGTATTATTCGTCCTTACAATGCCAAGTGAGCGTCGCCAAATAACCGATTTAAAGACTCATCATTGGAAATTGATGGTTAAATGTGATAAGTTGTTATCTCTGTAAGGAATTTTGTTAGCATCCCATGATTAGCACTCGATGGCGATAGTCACTCAAAACACAGTTCAGATTACTCTATTTCGGGTAATTGACATTTTCTTCTAGAGCGGGATAATCACAAATCGAACCATTCATCTAATTCTTGTACAGTTGAGAGAAATAGGCTCATGTTTCCGGGAAAACAAGAGGAAATGGAGGAGAAATATCCAACATCCTTCAGCAAACCGAGAAATTTAAATAGTAGGACAAAATTATCAATTAAGAAAAAAGAAAGGCTTGTTGTGCAAAAACTAGCAACAAAATTTCACACAAAATCTGTGGATGAAACATGACCAGGTGAAGAAATCATATTGAATCTTATCATGAAGGATTTGATCATTAATTGATATGCAGACAGATACTACATGAAAACTGGCAAGAGTAAAAGAAACAAGTGACGGAAGAAGGAGAATAAAGATGAAACGTCGAAGGTACTAGAGAAAACCAGGTAAGGAAGAGATTGTGAAACTGAAATAAATTACCAGCTAAATTAAGTATATTTCAAGGAATCTTGTGTTGATGCAGCCAAGTGGCATTCAAGATAAAAATATCAAATATGTCATATTTTTGTTTATAATTTTCCCTAGAAAGTAGGAGTTCGGTTTTGGTACATTACTCCCTCTGTGACCGATATCTATTTTTGGAATCTTGGAGAAGATGATCCATTTTGGGGCTCATATGTAATTTATCTATATATATTGTTAAAAAGATAAATGAATGGTTGGACTCACTAGAGAAGGGCCTACCCTTGTAGCAAGATAACTTTGTAATATCTTATAAATTTTAATATAAGCAGATAAGGTTTTCTTAGATAGTCGAGATTCATCACGGTGTTGATGTTCAGTATGTTTTCTTATATTTCATATTCATAAATGTCTGTTTCTGCTACTAATAATCTTTAAGCAAGAGAAAGAATCCACCCTGTTGGTGCTCTTTCTCATATTGATTATACTTGTTGTGTGTTTATTGATTCCTGATTCAGAATTCACTCATGATTAGTTCTTTGTTTGCAGTAGCCATCCTTTATGTCTCTTCCTCTGATGTTATAACAAGATATTTGCCCTCTATTAGACGCCTCTTGTTGATAGTAGTATTTCATTTTCCTCTACCATCTCATATTACTTATTTGGCTAAACGTCATACTTATTTTTCCTTTTTTCCCTCTGGAATACATAGATTATAACCTTTCATACGTTTTCAGGAATGAACCCCATTGCCCAATGGCCCTTCTCTTCTATTTTTTCCTACCACATTTAAATTTTACATTATGGCAGAATCTGACCTCTGTACGTGCATTGCCAAATCTTTTGAGTATTTCAAACAGTTATATGCCCAAGAGAACCTTCTCTGGTTGGAAGGGTCATAATCCAACCTAAAGTTGGTTGAAACAGTTACCTCTATCGTTTGTCTATCAACCAAACAAATTTATAGAGTGCTAACAGGTTGCCTCTCGTAGATATTTCTTATTTGAATGAAAAGGAAGATGCAGTTCCTTGCGAGCATCTTGAATCTGTTGGACAACTGAGAGGGGGGGGGGGTGAATCAGTTGTTACCGAGCTTAAACAATTATGCTTATTTTAAACTCTTTGCAGAGCACTGAATGACAATCACAATAATGCAGGGAAGTAAGCAATAGAACATTCAGCATCATTCACACATATTAAATATACAGAGACAGATATTTCCTGAGGAAACCCATAAAGGGTAAAAACCTCTTCTTCTTTATATGATAAGTAAT
>JZKD02S0189163.1:743383-765788 GCA_000966675.3 Picea glauca | reverse complement strand
GCACCTACTAGAAGGAAGCACCAACTCCCTGGTTTCTCTAGCACCCACTAGAAGGAAGCACCAACTCCCTAGTTTCTCTAGAACCCACTAGAAGGAAGTAACAACTCCCTAAGTGCTCCAGCACCAACTGGATGGAAGCACCAACTTTCAGTCACACAAGCACCCACCAGTATAACAGATAACAACAGTTCTCCCTTGCACCACCCTACCACCCTGGTTTCTCTAGTTGCAACCAGATGGAAGCTACAACTCCCTATCTTCAAGCACCCACTTGAACCTCTGAGGACAACAGTCCTCCCTGGCACCTCCCTACCACCTTGAAATATAAATCTTTTCTACTGAAACTTATTACAGTGATATAATGTTCATCAATGGCTTACCAGTCTCATCATCGTTCTGCTACACTGCTCTGCTCTCCTGTATCAGTGTCTCTCTGCCTGCATCTTCTTGCACTTTATGATCTTATGCTCTTCTCTACAAGTGCACCTCAGCCTTCTTTTATTGTCTCAGCTATGCATCTTTGTTCTTTGCTTCTGCTGCACTTTATGCTCTGTGTCTTATTTTGATTCTCTGAATTATGCCTCTTCTGTGTATTTCATCTCCTGCCCACAATATGCCATTTCCCTATGTGTAATTCCTCTCGCCAACATCCCTCGTCTGTTCTTTGTTCTTCCTTCTTATAGTCTCTGTGCACCTTGTGCATGCCATATGCGCAATGCTTCTGCATGCTCTTCATGTCGAGTGCTCTGCCTGATCAGCATTGCAACTCTTCAACTTCTCTGGCTGTTCAAGCCATGTGTCCATCATCATTGGTTATTATGCTGAGATTCCTTAGCCTCTCCAACAGTAGAGACTCTTTGTCTTCTCTGTCACAGTCGAGCTCATCCTCTCTATTGCAGTTATAGGCTTCAATGCTCTTCCATATGTCAATCACCTCTACGAACAGTCTTCATTCCACTGGCAGATTCCTTGAGACTCTTCAGCTTCTCTGACAACCACCCTGAAGTCTCTTCGAGTCCTCTGGAAGAAACAATCAGTCGTTTCTAGTAGTTACACTGTGAACCTCCAAAAACCGCATCAGCAAATGAATCGCCACTGATCGATTAACTGTGAAGAGCAACAGTAGCCCTTCGATCATATTCCCGAATAACCTGCACCGTTGGATCATAAACGACATTCCTGTGGTGAGGCATCTCGTCTCTCCAAGTTGCGATCTCCGAAATGGATATTAGCTTCATGCTACCTCCTCCCTTGAACCTTCATCGATGTGACCATAGGTTATGACCAAGGGCCAATTCTAAACACGCATTTTGCATTTCGCATTTCAAGGATTCTGTGATGAGTCATCTCGACTCTCCATGTCCCAACCTCCGAAATGGAGCTTGTCTCTTCGAGCTCTTCTCTACAGATCTTCGACGATGTGACCACCAGCGGTGACCAAGCGCTTATTCATACAACGCTTTCACAATTTTGTATTTTGACACTTCGGGACTCCTGTGATGAAGAGTCTCGACTCTTGACTCCTCCAACTCCCAGTATCCAAAACTCTGGTCGATGTGCCTGTTTCGGGATTTTCGGCATTTCACATTTCGACACTTCAGGACTCCTGTGATGAATTGTCTCAACTCTTGACTCCTCCAACTCCTTGTATCTGAAACTCCAGTTGATGTGCCTGTTTCAGGATTTTCGGCATTTCGCATTTCGGCACTTCGAGACTCCTGTGATGAAGAGTCTCGAATCTTGACTCCTCCAACTCCCGGTATCCAAAACTCCGGTTGATGTGCCTATTTTGGGATTTTCGGATTTCGACACTTCGGGACTCCTGTGATGAAGAGTCTCGACTCTTGACTCCTCCAACTCCCAGTATCCGA
The DNA here is from genome assembly GCA_000966675.3 of Picea glauca. NCBI lineage: Eukaryota > Viridiplantae > Streptophyta > Pinopsida > Pinales > Pinaceae > Picea > Picea glauca. The sequence continues at coordinate 763,917 of JZKD02S0189163.1, read as the reverse complement.
AACTCCGGTTGATGTGCCTGTTTCGGGATTTTTGACGTTTTTAATTTCGGCACTTCGGGACTCCTGTGATGAAGAGTCTCGACTCTTGACTCTTCCAACTCCCGGTATCTGGAACTATGAAATGGAGTCTTTGTTTCTGATACCCGAAATTGAATTTAGCTTCTAATATTTCCATGCGATCATCGTTGTGCTGTTGGTTGTGATATTTTCCATCAATGATAAACACGCATACTCTACACTCTGCGTGCACCTCTAAACTATCTCTTCTGGTCTTCACGAGCTTGCTCTGCTACGTCTTCCCAAAATACTTCTAGTGCCTGCCTGGCACATTATACCTTTACTCAAGCCATCATCGTTGTTGTACTTTCCATCAATGACAAGCATATGCTGCCTGTAAAACATGCCAACGGAATTAGTCTAGCAAAATGTAGGTTCTCATATGAGAATAAGTAAACTTTTGTTAATGTTGGATTCCCACAAGTTAATTCACTTATTGAACCCATAATTAGAGGTTGGTATCTCCAAAGTAGTATAGACAAAAATATCCATGTCTCCAAACAATGTAAATAAACAGAGAGAAAATATGAACATTACTTTCAGTGGAAACATGTTAAAACGAATTTTATGCAATTAATGTTTTTGTGCAAAAGGACAAGTCCCTTCCCATTTTAGGATACAAGATAAATACTCCAAAAAAGGATTTATTAATAGCTTCGTTGTTTTTAGTGAGAGTATTGGTTCATCGGATGATAATGTAACATTGAGGGAAGACATCCACCCAAGCTTATTGTTACATTGGATGTTAATTTACTTCACATACTTTATTATAGGATTACATTAACATCCTATAGGTGACTTTGTAGTAGTTTGATGAGGTGTGAAAACTTAGTTGAATACATTGTGAGGATTACATTCTTGTACTATCTAGACTAGTAATACTTTGTTGATGGAGTAAACAAATTGAGTTGAGTTTAATCAATTGAACATTGCATTCAGTGCACTGCATTGCTCATATCTTGGGATAAAAAATTTCATTCATCTTGTAGGATCCTGAAATGTGGTTGAAGACAAAAGGTGATAGCTTTGTGAAGTGTATTGAAGGAACAAAATCTAAGTCACATGACACATCCAAACCCCCCATCGTGTCACGTGTCCAATGTGTCGGACACGATTTGACCTAATTCGTTTCTGACACTTGTTTAGAATGTGTCATGTTCACATGACCCGCATGTCCTGAAAACAAGACATGTGTCCTACTAAAAAAAGGACCCTAGCTCATGTTTTCTCATGCAAGTTGTAGTTGTGAGGTGTTTCAGTGTGAAACTAAGGGTTAGTTGTCCTTACTAATGCTATTTAAAGAGGTCCCCACCCCCTCCATTTCACTCACCCTAGTAATTAATGGCAATATTAATAGTAAAATTCACATTCTCCTTTATCTTTCATTTTCATCCTTTTACTTAAATTTTTAACATTACCATTAATTGTTTCAGGATGTTTGAGAGTGGTTCCAACGTCATTGGACTTCAGATGGAGAAAGTAGAATTTTAGGTCCCATTCAAAATTCAACAGACTTAATGGTTTTCAGGATTTCAAGATTGACAAGATTGCAATGTTTCCACTTGATTCTATCATGTATGGGGGTATGGAATTGGAATTTAATCAAGGGCACCAAACTCTTTATGTACCTCACTGTTGGTGGCATTGATTGTTGAACTCTTTTGTCACTACCCCAGTAAAAATGTACCCTTCACTCAAGTATAGACTCTTATGTTGAACTCTTCTCTTTGTCATCATGTCAAGTGACTTAGTGGTGTATGTGCACAACAACCTATGTCTCATATGTAGGCACTGGGCAGAGAGAAGAGTGGTTGAAGGGAAAGACAAAGATGTGGGATGTGTTTCATGATGATATGGGTTTGGAAAACAATGTTGAGTCAGCAATATCATCATTTATGTTAGTAAGTTAGTAACTTATTAGTTACTAAGTTAGTACTAGTTGTATGATTGAATTTGTATCATCATCATGTAAATGTTTACAGTTTAATTATTTCATTTTTGTATGTGTAATTCATAATATATATATAATGTGTCCTTTGTTCCCTATTTCTAGGGTTCGCCATGCCCGTGTCACATACTCGTATTTTTGTGTCCCCTATGTCCTGTGGCCCCGTGTCGGGTGACTTATAGATCAAAATGTTACAAAAATGGGTTATAATCATCATTACCTTTATCTCAATGCCCATACGACATCAAAATAATTTTGCGTCGAGTTTCATGGTTTGCATATGCGATTTTAACCATTTTTGGAGCACATTTTGTGATCAGTAAATGAGGGACTTATAGCCCACTCGCTTCACCAACACGAATCCTCTGTGGAATTAAATTCTAGCCTCTGTTCTCAGTCTTGTACAAATATCTTTGTTCTCAAAATGGCTATAAGGCTTATGTTCTTTGTATAACCTCTACTCAAGATTGATTCATAAGGCCTCTATTCTCATGTAGTTCTGAGTGTAAAATACTTAGCAACATTATATGCTCTACAATATAGTAATCAACAAATACAATGTTTTATTCTTTAAATATGTTTTGTGCATCCATCTACTTTGGAAGATGATATTGTGAATTACAAAGATATATCCTTTACCATTAGCAATTTTAATCAACTTCTCCACACTTTGTTGAATTTTCTCATGAAACTAACCAGTTCAAGAAAATAAGGTTGGTTCCATATGGCGTTGTCCATTTCCAACTTGAGCGCTTGATTTGGATCAGTATGGCCTAGAAACTAGTGTAATTGGCCGATTTTGGAAAAACCGGTTTAGTTGTGAACATTCGATAACACTGCACTCCATACAAAATAGTAGTGAAGTACAACAATATGGGATGTGTAACCATATTGAATACGTATGTAGAAATATCACAGGGTGTGGCCATCTTCCTGGAAAGTTTCTGTATGAGATAGCTTGAACTAGATGTTAATGAAGTTGCAATTGGTTTGGAATTAACCCTTGAGTTTTGGATTTATCCATGCAATTTCATTGTTTCTTCTACACAACCACCCACTAAAAGGCCATGTATCAACCTTTCAAATCCATTCACAATCAAATATTAACAATTCCTTTTCAAAGGGCCTAACATGTGTACTGATTTTCCTTGCAGACCTATCCTTGCATACATTTCCTAGAGGCTTATGATAAATTTCAAGGGAACTTATGTTTTATCTATCACAACAATAGTTATTCTGCCTCATAATATTCTTTGAAAGCTTATTTTTGTTGAACATGTGGCTTTGAATATGTTTTTTACATCCATCTACTTTGCTCATGAAATCCTACCATAATGTCTTTGGAATATAATATTGTGCATTACAAAGATATATCATATTCACCATTAGCAATTTTAATCAACTTCTCCACACTTTGTTGATTTTTCTAATGAAACTGGCTAGTGCAAGAAAATAAGGTTGTCTCCATATGGAGTCGGTCATTTCCAATTTGAGGGCTTGATTAGATTGGTATGACCTAGAAACTGGTGTGACTGGCTGATTTTGGCAAAATCAGTTTGGTTCCAATAACACTGCACTCCATACAAAATAGAAATTAGATACAAGAATATGGGACATGCAGCCATATTGAGTACAGATGTAGCAAGAGCACATGGTGTGGCCATCTTCCTGGAAATTTTCTATATGAGATGGCTTGAGCTAGATGTCAATGAAGCTACAATTGGATGGAATTAGCCCCCAAGTTTTGAATTTATCCATGCAATTTCCTTGTTTCTTCTACACAACCACCCACTAAAAGGCCATGTATCAACCTTTCAAATCCATTCACACTCAAGGATTAAAAATTATTTTGTGAAGGGCCCAACATGTGTACAATGTTTCCTTGCAGACCTATCCTAGCATACATTTCCTAGAGGTTTATGAGAAATTTTGAGGGAACTTATGTTTTATCTATCTCATCAATAGTTATTCTACCTCATAGTCTTCTTTGAAAGCTTGTTTTTACTAACCATGTGGTGTTGAATATGTTTTGTGCATCCATATTCTTTTCTCAATTAATCCTACCATAATGTCTTTTGAAGATAATATCGTGAATTACAAAGATATATCATCTTCATCATTAGAAATTTTAATCAACTTTTCCACACTGTTTTGATTTTTATCATGAAAGTTACTAGTTCAAGCAAATAAGGTTGGTTCCATATGGAACCAACCATTTCCCAATTTGAGGGCTTGATTTGGATTGGTATGGCCTAGAAACCAGTGTGACTGGATGATTTTGGAAAAACAAGTTTTGTTTCGATAACACTACACTCCATAAACAATAGCAGTTAAGTACAACAATATGGGATGTCCAGCCATGTTGAATCTGGATATAGAAAGAGCCATCTTCTTGGAAATTTGCTATACGAGATAGCTTGAGCTAGATGTTAATGAAGCTACAATTGGTTCTGATGGAATTATCCCTTGAGTTTTGGATTTATCCATGCAATTTCCTTGTTTCTTCTACACAACCACCCACCAAAAGGCCATGTATAAACCTTTCAAATTCATTCACACTAAGGGATTAACAATTCTTTTGCAAAGTGCCCAAATTTTGTACTACTTTTCCTTGTAGACCTATCCTAGCTTAGATTTCCCAAAGGCTTATAAGAAATTTTGATGGAACTTATGTTTTATCTATCTCATCAATAGCTATTCTACCTGTTACCCCTCATGATGTATGAGGATTAGTTAGCATGTTCCAATTATATTTACTAGACATATCTTGATGATATAGGTATTTCATCTTTTAGATGTAGTCAGGGGTTACTTTATGGACACACATCTTCCTAGGCATCACCTTGATGGTAGTTTTATTATTGACCACTGCTCAATGGTGGGTGATGTGAAGTCTAGAGAGAAATTATTAGTGCAAATTATATGTGTGTACCCCTTGATATTGACTGATGGATTTTGAGCACCAGAGCTACTGTGATGTCCCTTGGTGTTATGATGATACATTGTTAGTAGGATTTGGTTTGCACGTCAAGGATGTACAAATTTCATAACAGACGATCCCTTTGGAATATTGGTAGTATGTGGTATGGGCATGGTACAATGGTATGGTTGTTTCGTATATTGATGGAGTGCCTAATATTGTCCTCACTGTTATATGGTTCTAGCATGGTTAGATTTGTTTTAACTTGTTTTCATATGGTGGATAAATTAGCCTTAGCGCTTTAGCTTCACTCAATATATTTCACACATATTTTGTTGTTGGATATCATGTTTTATTGTCCTAGGTGGAGCATTTGACTTTGGCGCACATTTGGAGGTTGATTACACTAATATAACCTTGATTTGACATTAATTTGACTATGAGGAGGCCTATTATTTGATTTCCCTAGCTCATTTTGGTCTTGTTCACGCCTAAATGGTTACTTTATTTTATGGATATGGATATTTGATGGAGCTCTCACCTTTGGGCACACATGTTGAGGTGCCCCATACATTTCTTTGCTTTTTTTATTACTATAGGATGGGGTTGACCCCAAACTCATGAGCTTGGTTGGAGTTTGTTGAGATTAGTTACTCTTTGGATAACATGGAGGAACTTGTTATGAGAACATGGATATATTTGGATTAGTGTTATTAAAATCGGCCTGTTGGACCGACCATTTGAGCAAAAATGGTCAGATCAACGACTTGGAATCGTTTTTGGTTGGTTCTGCACCAAACTGGTTGGTTCTATATTGGAACCGACCAAAAACACAAATTTTTTCAGTTATGTCCAACACTCATACGACACACTTATTAAAGGGGTGGATTTCAAATTGTTTTAGGGAAAAAAACAAACTTTATGTTGGGGCGGCCTAGGGTAATGGTAATGTTAAATTCGTAAAGTAAAAGGATGAAAATGAAAGATAAAGGAGAATGTCACAATGAAATATATGTTAGAATAATGTTTATGTGCTCGTTTAACCATAGACAACGCTTCACCATTGTCACCCAAACATAGGCATAAATCCACCCCCGAGCACCTTAACCTTTGACAGAAAGAATGATTCCAGGAAGCCACACCATAACCAATAGATAACCAAGAGAGTGCACCTTCTCCCAGGGTATAGCACAAGAAAAAGTACCAGAAAATATAAACAAGAGAAAACTATGTAACTACATCTATTGTTGCTCCTTCTCCAAACTTGCACACTCCTTCTAGGTGACTGAGAGTGTGTGAGTTAGTGAAAAAATGAGCCAAGACGTCCTCTATTTATAGTGGTTCTGTCACTTGTCTGGGTTAACTTGTCTTCCTGGAGGATAATATCTTAATATTCTATTGAGTCGACTTGTCTTCCTAGAGGATAATATCTTAATATTATATATTATGTTGAGTCAACATGTCTTCTAGGGTTTTCACACATTTGTTTAGGGTTTCTCTTGCTTTAGAAATATTCTATTCTAGTCAAAGGTTACATATGGAGGTTAATATCTCTCGCAACTACCATAATATCAACACTCCCTCTTATCTAGGGAGGTATTAATGGTCTCAAACACATCCATCCATCTTCACATGGTATGGGCAAGACTCACATAATATTGTAGACCATTCTACAAGTAGCATCATCACCTCATACATGGCTACACCTATGTGGACCTGTCAATCTCGTCTAGGGACCACAACCCGCTAGAGAACACTAGAGCTACACCTCATAGTGTGTTTCACCATCATCATCATGGGATACACCCACATGATGTGCTCACCCATGTCGTGATTATCATCATTACTATCAGCATCTGGTAGCAATCTGGAATCAAAACATATCATCATAATATCCATGAGCCTCATTTAGCTATATTGATGATCCATCTCCACCACCATGTGTCTAGCACCTCTGTTCATTCTTGTCCCATGATAAGAATAGTGACCTCATCGGAGCCACATTCACCGCATAGTTGATCCTCTCATAGGACTACTCTGTGAATGCATTTAGCTCGATGCTATCAGACACATGTGTCTAGCACCTTGGGTTGTTCTTATCTGAAAGGTGTGTCTCCAACATGCTTCAACATCCACACTTATCCATAGGACCTTGTTATATGGTTGTTCTTCCTCATAACAAGCATTGAATACAACGCTTTCCTAAGTGGGATGGAATGTAGTGTAGTTGGGGGGATAATATGGGTTGCCTAGAGAGGTACCCAAGGGGAGTAATAGTATATATGTATTTTTATGTATGGAGGCCACTTTTAATAAATAAGTCCTAGCATGAACACAATAAATGTAAGAGGGATTATTGGAAGGTTACACCTACTAGAAGATTCCACCTACTAGAAGGTTCCACCTACTAGGTGTAATTTTTGTGTGATTCTCTTGAAGATTGATTATATTAGCCTTGATGACTAGATAGTTTAACACTGTAAACTCCATGATATGTTTCCTTTATGAAGGACTCTTTTCTAACTTAGTGAAAGGGATAATAAATTTTAGCTTAGTAAATTTTTGGGTAAGATTGAGGCTAGCATTAGATTTGGAGAAATTTTGGGTGCTTTGACTACAACATTGACTTTCTAGATTGTGGGCTTGTTGAACTTATCTCTCACTTAGGCTTTAGTATCTTCTTCTTAGATCCTTTGTTTGACCTAGCAGGGACTTCATATTTCTTGTAGTTGTGCAGTTGTTTCCATAGCCTTAGTCGTATCCCTTTTTTATTTTAGCAATCTGATTGTTGAAAGATATTATGATGGTTCAATGATAGTAAACCCTAACATTTTCATATCATTTTTAAGATAATTATAATTTTCTAGAAATACATCATTAGTTAGGATCATATTGTAGATAAACTCACTATATTCCTCTAATGTAAGGTGAATTTATCCACCTTCATTTTGAATTAGACTTATATGAGAGGTGAAAGGATCTTGATATTCTTATTATTCATTGCAATACATAAACGTGTAAGAACATTGGACCTAATAATACATAATCAAACCTAAAACATCTATAATAGCAGCCCAAGGTTCTTGTTCTTTAGGTTTTTTTATTTGTTAAGTTGATTAAATGACTTCTAGAAATAGGCATGAGATAATTCTACACCCACAGTGTTGGCCAAAGCTCATGATGATCATTATAAGCTTGCTTGAGATGAGTCAAACCATTTACAAGAACCCATATTATCTTACTAATTTCATCGATCCTGGATTCTTCAACGTCACTTGGAACAATAGGAAAAAAAACTCTTCATTATGTTTTTTCTTCGCCATAGACACAGTTCAAGGTTGGGGAAGTTTTTCTGATGCTTTCATATTACTCGCAAGGTCAACTAGATTATTAAGCATATGAATCAAGTTATGGGACTATATCTACCTTAAGTAAAGGGAAAAATTTAGATCACGAGACATATCATATTCCACCATAGCATCTACATGAGAAGGTTTAATGTATTGAGGGATCTTGTTGTATAACTTCTCAAATCCCATGTTAAATTCAATAATACTTCCTTTGTTCCTTCTTTTGAATGAATTAAGCTTTGTAATATAGTGTGGGTGGTCTTTCTTCTTACCCCATTGTTGCATGAAAGAACCTTGAAAGGTGACATGATCATAGCAAGAAATAGTGGGTATATTTTGGAACTAATTATGGGAAGCACCCTTAAGAGAGTGCACAAACAATTGCATAACATGTCATCATGTTCAACTGCAACGTTATCAATGCAATCTCAAAAAATTATGATTCGATTTTCCATACTTCTAGCATTATCACCATCAAACTTAGGGGAATGTTTCATGTACTCATCAAGTATATCATTAAGACAATAAAGAAGTTGTAAGGCTTGTAAGGCTTGATAATTAGTATGTATTCATGGATTACCCATTATGGGTTAGGAATAAAGTGATATAATATTCTTTTTAATAAAAAATGACTTGGGAGGGAAAGGTGACAAAACCAATCCTAGACTTACAAAATATAAAGGTGCTTAAGATATATCTATCAAGGGTGTATTAGTAGTATCAAGATCCTCCCTAGGAGGATCTATATGAGAGAGAAAATAAGAAGGTAATTACTCAAGAAAAGGTGAGGAAGCGGTAAATTTAGGTAAATTTTGAGAATAAACTTGAAGACATTATGAAGGCCTACTTGACATCAGGATTTTTTTGTTTTTCTATGCCTTCTACAAATCTCTTTGGGATCTCGATATCCTCAGTATAGCTTTCATTATGGATTTATCCTCTTACTCCTTTGGATATGTTACATATTGAAATAATAGGCTTGATGGTGTTGTGTTGGGTGCATTGGTGGGTGGATCGATAGGTGCATCAGTAGGAGTAGTTGGTGGTGCAGGTGGAGGAGGGAGGAGGAGTGTCCTCAGATGATTTTTCATTTGAATATCTAGAATACAAAGAATATGAAGAAGACATACAAGCATGTCTCGCAGCTCATCACTCCTAAATCCTCACCTTCTAGTTTAATAGGATCAGGATACCAACAATATGATGCATCAATAATGTCATATTATGGGGAAGGCTCACATTGATCCCTGCAAGCTTAAGATTTTTCATGACCACTCTAGGTTGAACTAACTCCACTCTAAGAACAAACATTAATGCACACAACTGATCTATGACCTGGTGACGAAATTTTTTGAGATCTAGTCTTTTTCGCATGCTAGGTATACTCTCCTTAGGTGCTTTAGTGGCCCTAGACATCTCTACATTAGGTTGGGGAGGAGGCATCTCACCAACACATGAGCCAATATTTCCAAAATAGTAGACAGTAATAATTAGACAATATAAATAAAATATTATAATCAATAAAGCACCAAGGTTTAGCTCAAGTGGTTTTGAGCCAGACGTGAAGCTATCCCCAGAAGAGGAGGTCACGAGTTAGAATATCTTTTTCCCCCTTGGGGTTAGGCCCTGTAATTAGGGTCGGTGGTTTACCTCTTTTACCATCCAGAAATTGGGGAAGTACTCGAGGGTTTCCCGTTAAGATATTCCATCGAAAAAATATATATATTATAATCAATAACATCTACATTAAATAAAACAAAAATATGCAACTAGTATAATCAAAAGATTGTGATAATATTACCTCTCTCATCTGATGGGTCGGTTGGAGTAAAAAGGATGTTCTAACACCCTTGCTAATCCATCCCTACATACAAATACTATGCAAGATCGATACATGATCACCCTTGGTAACTAACATAGTGATAACGTCTACACCCACCACCCTAAATGGGTACTCTAGTTGGACCCTCTTGGAAAAAATATGACCCCACATGTCCATACACACATTAATCATTAGCCTAGGAGGGTGGTAGTCAAATGTCAACTGAGTCACCAAAAACCTCTCAAAAATAAAGAAATTAACTTTGAAGAAAGGGGAAGAGATGTCTCCTCTCTAATATGCTATGATAGTGATCCATAGCAATATAAAAGTATCATAAAAAATAGTAGACCACTTGATCAGTCTAGACCAATGAAAAATATTATCTACATGGTACATCATATGTGACATCCCTTCTATAATCTCAAGTTTAATTGATTCCTATGTAGATATAATGTGTGGCCACGTCGAAGCAATGTATATGTGAAATGTATTTCTAAGTTTTGATAAATAAAATGCAATGTCAGTTGTTGGGGGGACATGGACAAAGATGGGGGCTGAATTAATACACAAGAGAGGGGAGGGTCTAGGAGAATGTCTAAGAGAGGGGTTCAAGAGGGAATTACCCATGTCTATTAATTCCACCCACATTCTTGAATTTTATTACCATTGTGTATTAAACTCTATTTTCTGATTGAGCATCCCCAAAGCCAATCATTGAATACATGTAAAAGGGTGGGTGTGATAATTCACATTCCATAATTATTAGGAGCATTGGGGCTAAGTACAATCAGCCTGGGGAAGTGTGTGAGTCAAGCAAGCAAGCCAAAGGAGAGGAAATTTGTATGGGCAGTTACAGCAATTTTAGATAGTCAATGTTTTTGCATAAACAACAGGTAGAGAGTAGAAAAGAGAGCTTGGAGTTGCAGCAACCATGGAGGGTGAATTCTGGAGCATGCTAGAGTGTTTGTTTGGATATTTTTGAAGCAAAAGACTGAAGAGTCAGGTTGTCGTGCCTGAAGAGTGAACTCTTGTGTGAGTTGCACTATAATAGCAAGTGTTTTTTGTTGTTTGCTAGTAGTTTTGATTTGTATTTGGGTTAAGAGTTGGCAATGAAAAATGACTTAGAGTTGAGGCTTTGTTTTATCTAAATTTTAAAATTATAAAGTGATGAGTTTGGAATTGGTAATGTGGTTTGAATTAGAAATGAGGTTTTTTATTAAAATTGAAACGTTGAAAAGTAAATATTTTGATATTGATATTTTATTACAGAACAAAGAAGAAATGATATGTTGAAGTTTTAAAAACTCTTACATAACATCAAACACAATGTATATAAATGTGTATTTCCGTACATACATTTGCATAACACATTCTATAGAGGAAAAGGGAAGGTTGTAAAGGCACACCCATATATCCCACAACCAAATAACCATTATGTTAGTAGGATGACCACTACTTTTGTTGGAACCTCAATTTACACACACATCATAGTATGTATGTTGGGACTTATATGATGTCATGGACCAAATGTCACAACCAATGTGAGATAACAAACAAGAGGAGTAAAACCTAAGAACAAATATTTTCACAATTGTTCATTGTACGTTTTAAGCCTATGCAAGTGAAGCAATGCATACAAATTATCAAGCAAAACAAAAAGAACAACAATGGCACACATATAGTACACATATATTTACCTTGGAAATAACTAACCAAGAAAACCAACATAAATTACACCTCTATATTCTTCATTATAGATTAACCTGGCCATTTAAATTACAGTATTTAGGTATTATACAACATCCAAAACCCTAATCAATTAACCCGGATTAGATTACAACCCTAATATGATAACCGGGATTAGATTACATGGGCCAAAAAACATTGGATGAAAAACACAAAAATGAACCAATTTTTTTTTTTCAAGGCATTGCCTTGAACCTTGATGAGGAGGGGTTAACCACCACCACCCCTCGCCCCACTAGTGAGGTTATTGGATTTGTACCTAGTGCAGTCTACACACAAACAATATAACACATCTCCAAGACTTATAATTGCATAATATTTTATGGAAGTAAACTATGTTTTGAAACTTAAACACAATTTACTTCTACAAAATCTTACACAATTAGGAGTAAAATTGTCAAGGAACCTTATGAATTTTTGAATAGGAAATTATATTGTCCATAAATTTCAAAGCAAAGAGAGCATCTAAAGATGAAATGTTCCTCAAACTCAAGCTCAAGAAGACAAAGTTGATAGGTATGATGTTGTCCTAGAAAGTGGTGATCTGACTCCATCTAAAGTGGATTAGGGAAAAAATGCAACTATGTTAGAGAGACTCTTAAGCAACACGTCAATCTTAAATACATCTTCACTCAAGATACTTAAGATATCTTGAGGTATAAATTCTACCACCATTGGAAGACAACTATTCCAAATAAACAATATATTTTATAAATTCTTCAATGATCGTAGTACAATATATATACAAGAGAATGAAAGGGTTGCAACCCTACAAACGGATAATAAAAGATCGTATGACTAATTAACAATTAATTATTAATTTTAAAATAATTACGAGTCATCCCCTCCTAAAATGCTTCGACCATGAAGCATAGGTAAAAATGTGTGCTTGGATCTAAATTCCCCATTCTCCCTTGTAGGTTCATCTTCATGAAGATTCTTCCATTTGATAAGATATTCATTGACACTTCTGGAATGAAGGACCTTAGTTCGAACTGCTAAGATGCCTTCAGGAATGAATACTAATTTCCTTTCTTCATTTAAAATAGGTAATTTGGTTTGTATATGAATTTTAGGGACCAACTTTCTCTTCAAACAAGAAACATGAAAAATGCCATGCAATTTTTCCCTATTTGGAATATTAAGGGCATAGACAACTTGAACGAATTTATTTCGAACTTGGGCGCAAGTTTATGTTTCTTGTATTTTTTGAGAGAGATCTGCTTGTAACTTTGTAGTTGAACAAACACCCCATCTCCTACCACAAATTCACGGGCAATTCTACATTTGTCATCTAGTTGTTTGATTCAATTCCTTGCTTGTCCGAGATGATTTTTCATAATACACAAGACCTCATCAGAAGTAGCTAGATAGTCCTTCACAGCAAGAACCTTGGAATTGATAACATATTATTTAATTTATGGACGCGGATAACCATACAAAGCCTCAAAAGGGGTCATTTTTGTTGAGGTATGATATGTACTATTGTACCACCATTATGCAAGATGTAACCAACTAATCCATTGCATATGATGATCATTCAAAACATTCCTTAGGTACCCTTCAATGAATTTATTAACCACTTTAGTTTGACCATCTTTTTGGGATGGTATGAAGTACTCAGGGTTAAGGATGTCCCAACTTGATGGAACAATTCCTTCCAAAATTTGTTAGTAAACTTGGAATCCATATCACTAATGATAACCTTGGGGAACCCATGGATATTAAAGATATTTTTAACATAGCTATGAACAACTTCACTACCTTTGGCCTTTGATTAAATTATAATTAACCGGGCATATTTGTTTAATCGATCTACAATTACAAATATAGAATCTTTCCCTTCTGAGGTAGAAAGACCAGTGATAAAGTCCATAGATATTTAAGACCATTTTTTATCTTAAATGTGAAGGGGTTGAAGAAGACTTGTAGGAGTGATAGTTTCAAACTTTTTTTGTTGACAGTTGTCACATTCTACCACATATTTTTGAATGTTGGTCTTCATACCCCTCCAAAAGAAGAATTGGCGTATATTGTAGTATGTTTTGAAAAAACCCACATGGCTCGTTGTCGGAGAATCATGATTTTCTTTTAAAATTTGGATTTTGAATTTAGAAGAGTTGGGTAAATATATCCTTTGTTTGTACCACAGTGTGTCATTCTCCCAAGTAATTTTATGGGTTTTTGTTGGGTTGATTTCAACTTCCTCTATTAATTTCCTTATCTCTAGGTTTTTGACATACTCAGTTTGGACTTCTGAGATCCATTTGGTGATGAATACAAAAATAATGCATATTGTAACGTCACTATCATGTTTCCTTGATGAGACATCCACAACCAAAATTTCCCTTTTCTTTTTATAAAGAATATCGAACTCAAAGACCTAATTTTTTCTTACCCGTTTTTTTGGTTCTAACAAAAGGTTCTTCTAAATTAGGAAATATTTCAAACTGTTGTGGTTTGTTTTCACAAGAAATTTGGTTCCCAACAAGTATTGTTTCCATTTAACCAAGGTATGCATTATTGCCAACATTTCTTTGTCATATGTTGATTTTTTTTTCTCCTTTGGTTTTAATATTTTACTTTTGAAAGCAATGGGGTGATTATCTTGCATGAGTATAGCACCTAATCTCGTTCCTAAAGCATCACATTCAAGGAAAAACATTTTGGAGAAATCTAGAGATGCCAAAACAAGGGTAGATGTCATTGAGGTATTCATCTTTTTAAAACAAGCTTTAGCCTCTTCATTCAATTTAAAAATATCTTTCTTCAATAGTTTTGTTAACGCGGCCACAATTTGTGTGTAGTTTCGAACAAATATTTTGTAATAACCATTGAGGCCTAGGAAACCTCTTAGTGAAGTGATATTTTTAGTGCAAGGCCACTTAGTAATTTTCACAATTTTTTTGGATCTACCTTGATTCCTTCATTTGATATGGCATGGAACAATTTGCACAAATCCTTGTAATTTTTCTTTCAAGCTCAGTGTTTGATTTTTTTGCTGACTCATTTCCTTCACAAGGTCCACCAAATTTCCTATCAGTGTTTCTTGTATTCATTATTGATGGATGTTGGATGTGTTAATTGGTGTGAAGAGTTGAGATGTGACAAGTAAAAAAAAAAAAAAAATCCTTGGTAAAAATTTTCACCTTTGTAAAAAAGTTTACCACTATAAAAATCTTTTATCTTTATAATTTTTTTACCAAAACCATGGGCCTATAAACCACCAATGGTGAAATCAAAATTTACTCTTCCTTCTTTTTTATTTATTTTCTTTACCTTGTTTTTCCAATACCATGGGTTTTCAAAATCACGAGCTCTGATACCAATTTTGGAAGACAACTATTCCAAATAAACAAAATATTTTATGAATTCTTTGATGATCGTATTACAAAAGAGTGTTACAATATATATACAAGAGAATGAAAGGGTTGCATCCCTATGAACAGATAATAAAAGACCATATGAATAATAAACAATTAATTAATTTTAGACTCATTACAATCTTGAAGCTGCAAGTAAAACCAAAAGTAATGGAGGAGGTTTGGTGACAAAGACTCCCTCAAACCTATCCTTCTTGTCTTCACATATTCCGTATAGATCCCCTCAAAAATTCCTTTGTTAATTTCATGTCGGGTGATATGAGGAGCATCTGTTGAACATTGTTGAGGAGGGAATCTCTCTGTGTTAATTTTCAATTGTTGGAGAAGAGTAGATGCCTAGGTATACCAATTAGAATTGAATTCATGTCTAGTCGGCTACATAAAGGATTGGAGAACAAAAAAGGGATATGTTTTCCTACTTGAATGAGAGTCAACCATACATTGAATCATATGTTACTTGTTTAAAATGTGGAAGATTATTGAGGTGAACAAAGGACATGTCCTCAATTGAATAGTGGCATCTAAGCATTCATCTCAGGAACTTGAAACTACTTTATCATTTTGCATGTAATTTCACTGTTTGCTACATAAAACTAAAGATCGAGTTGTTCAAATTATTCTTCGTTGGGTTTTAGAATTGTTTTAGAGATAGTCTAGAATTCTTGTTGGATCGTTTTCCATCCTATGAATGTGTGTTTCTATTTAGGAGGCTTTTCGCTTCATTATTCTCATTTGTAGAGGAAATTTGTTGGCGTTGTAGTAGTGTTTTTGAAATAGGCTTGTAGTAACATAGGAAGGTTTTTAGTAATTCCAACTTCTCCAATGTCTTCTTGTTGTGGGTTTTCTAGTGGTTCTAACTTCTTTATGTCATTATCTCTATACCCAAGAAAAAACGAGGAAATCGTTTATACACTCCCATATTAAAACATATTGTTTTTGTATAACATATTCATTTTCTTTGTGTTTTACCAAATTTACAACCTTCACTGTTGCTAACTGATTCCACTGGGTTTGTGGAAGAGAACATATTTGAATTAGCAAGATCAAGTGCATATTAGATCCAGATTTAGATAGATTTAAAAGGGTTAATGTAGTTTCATATACAATAGTTCCAATTACACATGTTTTTAGGTATTGAACGTGTTACTGGCACATGATGTGTGAGGTTGTTTTTTGTAAAATGCCTATTATTCATGGATTGTGCACTTCATCATTATACATGTCAAATTTCTGGATTAAAAAAAGGAAAATTTTGCATTATGTGATCTAAGCTATAATGTAAAAGAAATTGCATTTCTCATCATGTCATTTAAGTTATAACCTCACTTCCACCACTTGTTGATCATGTCATTTAAGTTATAATCTCATAACAACGAGAGAGTTTCTTCAAATTGTAATGGCATGATTCATGTTTCACTATAGGTTTTGGTTATGGTTGTTATATGTAATGTATATACTAGTTTGTTACAATGTCAATATTATAAAGGGATAATGTTTTAAGTTATTTTTTACTTCAACCATCCTTGAAATTTGGTTAAATTTGTTCCCTGCAAACATCAAAGAGTTGCTAAGTGATGATGTATTCCTATGCAATTTGATAGTCGTGATATTAGGAGGCCTTTTGTTTGAAACATTTCCATCTTTGTTAGGTTACCTAACGAGTTTGGGGGAATTGAGATTATGAGGCCCTTTGTTGGAAGAACTACCATCTTCATTTGGTTCTTTAATGAGTTTGAGGACATTGTCACTCCATGGATATAAATTGCAATTTTTTGCCTATTCAATTGGACTATTAACTCAAGTAAAAAAGTTGAGCATATTAACAAATGGAACATAGTACTTACCAACAGTTGTCCTAAAGATGAAAATTTTGGAATCTTTATCAATGTGCTAGTGTCCTCTATGGAACTTCCATTTAAAAATTTTGAAAGAGAAAGAGAAACACTATTATTAACGGAGTTTGGAAAGAAAACTTACCACCATTCATCATGAAGATGAAGAATCTAGAATCTTTATCAGTTTTCCCATGTCCTTTACATGAACTACCATTTAAAAGGTTTTGAGAGAAAGAGAAGAACTATTATTAATGAATCCCATAAGGAAAACAAGGTCGAGTGAATTGCATTCTTCCATTGACAAGATCGAGGAAATGTTGAAAGTCATATGTAAAACATAACACTCATGGAAATACACCTTGCATGAAGATTGTTTCTCCTACCATGCCAATTTCTCATGGAAATACACACTACATACATAGTATTTCCTATGATGCCAGTTTCCATAAGAAGTAAAGCATTCAAAAATTGCTCAATTGTAAATGCAAAGGCATGGTTTCATAGTGGGAAAACAAGAAATCTATTTTGCAAGATGCTAAGGGTCTTGACTTATTGCAATGATCCAATGAATTGGCTTCAGTCATTAATACATTCTTAGACACTAACACAGTAACAAAGTATTATTTTCATCAATAGTACTACTCTACAATTAATCATAGTATAGAATGTTGTCATTATGCTCACAATTAAATGTAACATGGTTTTGGAGCTTGTAGTTGGAATTAATTATCGCTGTAGTCACTTCAACTATGTAAAGAGGGAAGATAAGCAACAGTCGGAGGCTAAGACATGATCAATATGGAAAATGGATTGGGATAAAGAGTGCCTGATATAATAAAAAGGTTATGTCCACTATGGGTAGATGCATGGATTTGACTACCATAGCTTTGATCTTTTTTCAAGGTGACATCCCATGTTATCTTGAAACCATGTAGCATTAAAGTCTAATTATGAATGAACTACAACTCCTCCTCCTTAATTGGTATTTGAAGATATGTTTCATAGAAGAGTGTCCCATCCTAGCCTATTTTTGGAATTAAATTGTAGTACAAATCATTACCACACCAACTTAACTTAAGCATTATTACTACAACATTTCCCTAGAAAATTGGGTGGCAATCCCTCCAAAATGTTAGATTAGTGTATCCATAGTATATATGGAAAAACTAAGGTTCATAAAATCATGATTGAGAGTAATTACCTAAAATATTGTAGGGATTGTGAAAGGTGGAGTGTAACTACTTAAAATATTGTAGAGGCTCTAAAGCACAAAATTACTCTTGTGTTGGATCCATGATGTTAGTTATCTCTAATGGGCCCATTGGCCCCTATTATACCCCTAGGGAGGATCCCAACATGTTGTTCTAGAGAAATATTCTTTAAGATATCTTGTAGCTCCTCCTCATTACCTCCTTGATTGTGTTGTCTTTCTAAATATCAATTTGCTTACTAAATTTATAATTTTTAGGTTTAAAATATAGAATATCTTATAAACGTATAACTATGTGAATATAGAAATGGACATTAAATTACAACAACAACCATGAAAACGACACACCTATATAGAAATGAGAGAGTAGACATTGTTTCCACACACCATGATCTGAATTTTAAGGGGGTATATGGTCTAAATTCAGATACAAAAGTCATAAAGCTATAAAGATAATAGATTGTCAATGTGGATCAAGGAGATGCCCACCTCCTCATTAATTAATTGGGCTACCATGTTGCCCATAAGGGTCACAGAGAGTCCCACCTCTCCATTATTGTATTGGGTTTTATTTTCCACTACTTAGTTAGTTGGGTAGTTAGATCTATTATTATAATAATAGAGATTCATTTAATGAGCTCTTTCCATTATTGGATTGGATTTTATTTTCCATTACTTAGTTAGTTGGGTAGTTAGATCTATTATACTAATAATAGAGACTCATTTAATGAGTTCTTTTTTACTTTTTCCATTGGACCATTTTGTAATGTTATAGAAGGGCCTAGTAAGCCTTCTCATAATATCAAGTTACTCATTTTGGCCCCTCTCACATTGATATTGTTCATTGTGAGATTCATTAGCTCTGAGTGATTTACTAGTAGTTAGTTTTAGAGGTGAGGCTCTTCTTTGAGCCTTACCTCCCAAGTACTTCATTTACATGTTGTTTTCTTCCATGCTTCTTTTTATGCAAGATTGACATTCTAAGCTCCTCCTTTCTCGGCATTCAAGCCATCCAGATCTCATCCCCTGAGATCTGAATCAGTGGTATCAGAGCAGGTTCGCTCTCCACCGGGACAAGGGATTGAAGCATGTTGCAAGTTCAAACATTTGCAGCAATCACCAACCTCCTTTTGGTACTATCGGAATCCATTTGTCAAGCCATACACTGTAAGCATCACAGTTGGTCCACAGGCACTACATGGTATTTTTTTTACCCTTGAATCTTCGTTCACCATTACAAGGAGAACCATATATGGATTCACTACATCCATACATGGATTCACTACATCTATACATGGACCCACTACATCCATTGGTCGGCAACATTTTCAACAAATTTGCAGGGTGTCCATGTTGCCCATGGAGGTTCCACAACCTCTACTACAACCCATGTTGCTCTACAAACCCTTGGAATCCTTTGTGGCCCTCTATACATAGCCAACTTCAAAGCGGTGTTTCGACCTATAAACATCATTTCAAAGGCTCTTCCATAGCTCATTCGAAAGATCTCTTCAATATCTGAAATGGGTATTTCGTGGAATCTGATTTGGATTTCTGGTTAGAGAGATATCATTGATTTAATCTCAGCATGTATTTGACCCAAGGAGGCCGCGCATACCACCATCTTCAAATGTATTTTTATCCCTGCTCAGGAAACTACCTAAGAAGTTCCACATATGGATGGAAATATATCTTCAGTATCTCAAATGGGTCTTCGATGGAATTGGATTGCATCATATGAAGTAGAAGTTATGAATAGATTTGCAGAAGGATGTTCACAACCCCCAAAGTCACGATTTTCCCATATTATTTTTTAAAATTTTGGGGTTTTTTTTTACCCATGTACAATGATATTGTAAACTAGGTTATGGGTCAACCACAAACCCACGATTATGGGTCAACCACACAAAACCCTTCTCTTCATTGGATATTTTCACATTGTAATCATAATGGTGTGATAATGGGGTTTCTTTTTTTAACATGGGTGAAATGATGGGGACCATCATTTTCTAAGGGGGGAGGAATGATCTGAATTTTAAGGGGGTATATGGTCTAAATTCATATACAAAAGTCATAAAGTTATAAAGCTAATGGATTGTCAATGTGGATCGAGGAGATGCCCACCTCCTCATTAATTAATTGGGCTAGCATGTTGCCCATAAGGGTCAAAGAGAGTCCCACCTCTCCATTATTGTATTGGGTTTTATTTTCCACTACTTAGTTAGTTGGGTAGTTAGATCTATTATTATAATAATAGAGACAC
>JZKD02S0189163.1:722194-742022 GCA_000966675.3 Picea glauca | reverse complement strand
TCTTCTCCTTTTACATGGCTTGGAAGTGTCTCATCAACATACCTTATCTTTGCACACTTGCACAACTAGACAAGCTTCATTTGCTTGTTGACTTTCCCAAAAGGACACACTAGTTGTCACTACAATAGATAGTCTTCTCTCTGTCAACACTACAACATATATAACCTCAAATTGGGGTTGCACATAGCCAACAAATCATCACACGGGCTCAATTAATCATGGATATATGGAGGATTTAGCATGCCACTCACAACAGATCACAAACAAATCAATGGAGGACTTTAAGCAACAAAATTTCTGCTACAAACAACACGTCCAAAATGCCCCTAATAACATATCAATCATAACCATTTTCAACAACCTGGTGAAAAAGCATCACACACCAAATAATTTAGGTGATGTGACATACATGAACAAATCAAACCAATTGGTAGCCAAAAAGAAAAAAAACCAATTAGATCGACTCTCTCTATGCTACATTAGCAGCTCATACAATCCCATGGGCAATAAATAAATCTAATGTTATCCAATCGACATTGTTGCCATTAGCTAATCTAAATGTTATTGGTAAATGCAACATTTTGAACATCATATTCAGATTTGATATGTGCACTCTATTAGTACTAGTTTGCTCCTCAAATGACACACTCATCTTTGTTTCCTCAATCATCTCATTGCAACAAAGTGCCAACCTCTCTTCATTCCTTCTCAACTGCCACTAATTGTAGATACTTCAAAACACCAGAGCGATATTCCACATAGTGTTTGCTACATAAACTTGCATATCTATGCATGTACTTCCATGAGAACCTTACACAACAAATTGATCCACCATGAGCAATCTAGGTAGACAAGTCAGATTATGTCACCGCAATACAAACATGTATGTTCGACAAAGAAGCTATAAATCAATGCATTCATGGCATCATTCTCCGTAACTGTTGCTCAATTGGCCCTTCACACGACTACAATCACATAGTTCCATGTAGAGATTAACCTTTACATGGCTATACATAACAGTCCTACAGATGATGTGTCCTCCACTATGACCAACACACATCGATCATGTACCAAATCTCATATAGTTGAGTTTGAATCTCTCATGACCTTTTCATGACAGATTCTCATAAAGCAACACATGCACTTCTTCAATAAGTAGGAACACAATGGTTTTTTTAATGATTAGCAACACTGCAAACACACTATAGCACGAGGAAAAACCATATTCTACAACATACAAACACGCAGGCCCATATCAATTTTGATACCATGTAGAGAAATATAAGAATAAACACCAAAGTTGTGTTAAGTGATCTATTATATCAAACAATGTTACATTTTAATACATCAAACTTTGTCTTAAGATAAAAATACTATCTTATCACAATCATAATTAGTTAAAAACACATTATAACGAGACACCAATTTAGAAGCTACTCTAGTTCCCATCCAACAACCTCCTAAACCCACTTAAAAAACCACTCACATAAAAACACACTCTACTTACTAATACATAGAGGAAAAAAACCCATTCGCATAAAGACACACTCACTTACTATGCTAAAGACACACTCTACTTCCTAATACATAGAGGGAAAAAACTCATTCACATAAAGACACAATCTACTTACTATGCTATGGAGGATGATGGCCTCGATGTTCATATGATTCATTAATGTATCTTATACTTCCCACTCTTCATTTCCAAAAGCAAACCAAATGTCAACACTATCGACTTTTTATTATTATTATTTAATAAAACAATCACCACTTTCTATTATTAAAAGGATTATTCAACAAATTTCAAAATTTTAAAAACATTAATCTTTAATATATAATTTTACTTAAACTTTAGGAACTTAAAAACATTAGATAACACATACAAAGTCAAATGCTACTTCTATATACAACAACGATTTACACATCGGATTCACTTTGGAAGCTTCCTTAAACATGTTGAATGTCGTGACCTTTGTCTTTGCATGAGTGACTTGTACACCATCCTTATCACAAAATAAACTAAGTATTTCATATTGGGTATCTAAATCAATGTCATGTGCAAAACATCTATATGGTATCAATGTTTTCAAAGCCTATGGAACACTGAGGGGCAAGATTTCTACAATGGAATCAATACTGTTTCTCAAAAATTTAAGGAGTGGGTTAATTCACGAGTAATTTTTCTTATTGAATTATTTTTTTGGTAGATTTTTTTGGAGGTTTGTTTTAAATTTTCTGCTAAGAATTTTGATTGATTTTGTGAGCATCTAGGTTGGTTTAAAATGGGGCAAAACTCCTAAAGTAAGAATCTGAAATACATGGAACTTTGATCCATACAAAACTCAAACTACCTCTAAAGTTAAATCCATTTTTTTCCTGAAAAACAAAACTTGGAAAAGAAAATTGCTCCCAAATTAACTTACTCTAAAATCTAATCGCTAAGAGACAAGACAAGGGGGAGATTAGGAATCTATGGGGTTGGTGAGAGTATGGGGTTGGTTGATTATGAATCTATGGGGTTGGTGAGAGTATGGGGTTGGTTGATTATGAATCTATGGGGTTGGAGTAATGAAGCAGGAATGACTTTTGAAAATCAAGGTGTGTTCATCTAACTACAAACGCGTTGATTGCGGGTCAGCCGTCTTGTCAGAAACGTCACGTCAAAAGCGTTTCCAGTAACTGAACGCCCCGGTCTACCGGCAATGAAAGGGCTCTCCGGCGCATAGCTAATTTTTTTCGCACAGTGTCGTAGTCAGAATTTTTTGCTTAATTTAACTCCTCACCAGCTTACCATTATTACCAAACCATGTTCTAAGTTTTTATTAACTCGGGCGGCGTAGGTCTTAGGCTCTTCCATCCACAGCTATAGCGCCACGACGTATACACATTGTGTATACTTCATTCGCTGATCCCCAATCCCGACTCCCCTGCCAGCCCATCAATCAAAATTGTTTTGAGATGTAAGGAAGTTTACAGTGTTATTATACGCACGCCGGCCTATATTTTTAATGAATTCTACATGTTAATTGCAAGATATGAATGCCCACTGAAGGTTTCACCTGTAAGAGGACAAGAGCCATGAAGGAATTAAAATCCGAAATCCTAACCAGACCAGAGCGAGGATTAAGCATGTTCACGAGTTTTCTAAGTCGGTATATCTGCAGCACACCGAATTGCCCAAACCGCAAACGCTCGAATTTTGCTTTTCTCGATTTCAATACTCAACTTCACCAGTGGATCTCCAACCAATTTGTTTTTTATTTGACACCAATATATATAACTGGAAATGACGACTGGGATTTGGTCTACAGGTATTTACCTGTAGTGCATTGTGTCCGTATTGGTGGGTTTGGATACTTCCTTATGCATTCGGCTTTCGTCTTTTTAAAGTAAAAGCCAAGCATGATGGAGCAATATGCAGTCTGCTGCTAAGCATTGAATGCTGTGGTAGGTTGTATATACACAGTCAAATAAATTTCAGCCTTAAGGTGATTTTACTGTGTATATATTATCTATCGTAACATTCAATACTGCATAACAGGCTGTATATTGTTAGCCATAATGACAAATATAATAGTTTTGACAGTCCAATAATAGAGGGTGATCTGATTGTGTATATACTACCTGCAGTAACATTCAATGCTGCATAGCAGGTTGTATATTGCTGGCCAGCATGATGGCAAGCATGATAGTTTTTGCAGGCCAACTGTGTAATATAGGTAGCATGGAGTATTGTATTTTGTTGTAAGTAAATGCAAGTGCTGAGTGGACCACTCAAACTGGAAATTTCCATCCAACTTCTAAAGTACTTAATTTATGAGATTTTGGTGGAAAAAAATCACAATTCATCTTTGAATGTATGTCATTAAGCACTCCATTAATGAAAGTACGTGGAAAACCAGGGAATCAATGAGCCGAGTTTTACGGTGATTTTTTTAGTTTGATTTTGTCCGAAATTTGGTGAGGAATGGTTAGATCTGCAAATTTGAGTGGCTAAATTTGTATAATCCAAGTTCCTCGAGAGTTTTTCAGCAGGTTTAATTCAGTTATGCATCAAAAAATGCAATTTAAACAACAAAAAATAACGATTTTGTCCAGATTTACATCGCAGGACTCCGGCCAAAAAACCCAAAAGATAGAAAGTTTAGCCAACGCCATTTTTGACGAGTTGAATTTAAGTGGACCTGGCAAATGTATTAAAGTGAAATTCTAAGGCTGGCTAGTACCTTCCCTGCCATCTGTGCCAATTTATCGTGATATGAATGGTAGAATTAAAAAAATTCTTTGACAGCTTGAGGCAACTAGTGGGGAAGCACCAAAATTTGGAAATGAAACAAACTATATTTCTACAGTATAGTTTAAATCTACTCAATACAAAATATAAGAGATTCATGAAACAAACTATATTTCTACAGTTTAGTTTATATTTGGATTATATAGAAATAATCACTCAAATCTGTGGAACTAATAATTTTTCACCAAATTTCACGCAAATCTCCCTACAGATTTCTAACAAATCTTCCTGGAAAATATCACCACAAAAAGACCAAAACTTAGAGCGTTATTAAAAGCTTGAAACTGTCAACTGATTTTTTTTCTTTTACAAAATAAAGCTGAAGCATAAACATTAATGCAGTTTTAGAAATACAGATAAAATTCAAAGCATCTATCAATGTAACAATGCATATCAATAAACATTGAAGAGGTTAATTTTTGGATTATTAGTCCCTGCCTTAGGCACTATAGCTTTCACCTTGAAGTTTAGGATAGTTGACTTCTTATTACTTACTTAGTTTTGATATATTACTTGAGGCATTTTGCTATGTGTTTTCCAAAGTTTCTAGAAAAAATTGTATCAATTCAATTTTTTTTGGAAACATTTTTTTTTTTTTGTAATTTTCCAATTTTATGTATTATCATTTTTATTGGTTCAAACATAATGACGTGATTTAAATATTCGTAGTGTAAACTATTTCTTGTAGTTATTTGTGGGAGTTAATAAAGAATTTTAAAAAATAAAATGATAAGTGATCAATTTTGATTGTCTTATTATTCAGATCATGGAGATTACATCAGATTTGCAAGTTCTCACTTTGCCTCTCACACTCAGTCTTATTTGCCTCGACGGGCTTACATGTATTTATATACATTTACAAGAAACTAATTATTAAATGCAATCCCTATCCATATTCTAACTTGGTTTATTTGGTTGTAACCAACGCAGAATAATAGGATCCAAATAATTCGTTGTCACCAAATCCCAACAATCTCCACCTTTACAACAATTAACCTGATACCTTGCTCCTTCTTTTTGTTCATCACCTTTTCTGCAAGCCAAGAGAAGCCAAGCACCACTGCAGGTTCTCTAATAAAACTGGTTTCATGATCTCACCTGTGACTTGCACGAGTTTGGATTTCCTGAGGGGTCACTCCACCTCCAACATGTGTTCCACAACTATGTTGTGAGACATATTGAATGATAGATCTCCTCATATCCAAAACACCTGTAAAATATACATTACAATTATCACAGACCATCTCAGTGTAACCATTATAGGTGATAGTTGTGCTTCTCAAACGTTGAAGCACCCATTTCACTGCAACACTTGAATCTGTCACGTATCTGACAACATCATAAGCATGTGAAACATCTGATCTTAACCATTTCATCACATACAACAGACCTTCCACTGAACTTACACGAGACATAACCTTTTCTTCTCTATAGGCAAACCCTATGCTTGAAGAAAACTTATAATGGAAAGCAAGAGGGATAAAGATTGGTTCTACAATGTTCATACTAAACTCCAACCACAGCTTACCATTACCATCTCTGTATACTTCCATGCCCATAATTTATTTTTCTTCTCCTTGATCCCTCATCTGAATTGTCCTATCCACCTGAGTCATTTTCTTACTAATTTTATCCCTGCTTCGGCTTGCATCGAGCATATCATCAGCAAAGAACATCAAGACTGTGAATGTACTATAAACCGTATAGTCATTCCTACCCTTTGAAAAATTCCGACTCACTATGAAGGATTCAAACATCTTATATATTTCTCTGGGTACCAATAGGCCATACAATGAATTTTCTAGCATGCAAACAAATTTACTGTTGCAATCTTGAATCAATCCTTTTGGTTGTTCCATACATGTTGTACCTCTATCAATGATGACCTTGTGAGAAGTAGGAACCCACACACAACATCCCTTTATACCATCATAACTTGCAGAGACATAAAACAAGCAGGAATTCAGAAACAAAGATTTTAAGTCTGGAAATGATTTACCGTTTACCAGTACCTCCAATTCTTTCTTGCTCTTATGACCTTGATGCTTCTGCCATAAACATGAAGATATATCTGTCACTTCAGATGCTACTTCAGTACTCCCTTCCAACTTATAAAGGTTATCAACCTTTGTTGCCTTCATCACTACTAAACTACCTTTCGACAATGTGAGTGCTCCACCTTGACCTGTATACTTATATCCACAAGAATCCAACACTCCCAATGAAATCAAATTTGATTTAAGCTCGGGTACATATCTAACATCTGTTAATTCCCTAACAATACCATCGAACATCTTGATTCTAATACTGCCAACCCCAACAGTTTTACAGTGAATACCATTTCCCATAAACACTACACCCTCATCAACAGATTGGTAAGAAATGAACCAATTTCTATGTGAGCACATGTGGTGGGAGGCACCTGAATCTAACTGTCATTCTTCTTGATATTGTAAATTACTAGAAACAAAGAAAACTTGATCAATCATACCTGAATTTGTTACAACCACATTTGCTTCCTTCGTAGAGTTTTCCTTAGATTCCTTTCTCTTCCAGCAATCTTTCTTGAAATGTCTTGTTTTTCCACAGTACCAACATTTCTCTTTACCCTTTTTGTGTCTTGACTTACATCGAGAAAAACTTCTCTCATTATGTTCTTTAGTTCGACCTCTGACCAGCATTGCCTTTGAAATTGAAGTTTTTTTACTAGATTTTCTCCTCGTCTCCTTAGCCAACAAAGCTCCCACAACATAGTCATAATATAAAACAACTGTTGAGCTAAAGCTAATAGAGGTGACTAGATTATCCCAAGACTCAGACAACGAACACAATAGTGTAATAGCCTTATCTTCATCTTCGAAATTAACTTCCATACTAGTCAATTGAACTATAAGGGTATTGAAGGTATTTAAATGGTCAACAACTTTTGTACCTTCTTTCATCCACAAACTGTACCACTGTCTCTTCAAGTAGATTCTGGTCGTCAAGGATTTCGTCATATATAGACTTTCCAACTTGCTCCATAAGCCTGATGCGGTATCCTCTCCTACAATATTAAACAAAACATAATCCGCCAGACATAAACGAATAGTACTAAGAGATTTTGCATCCAGATCTTCCCATTCCCATTCTGTCATGGCTGTTGGTTTCTTTGACTTGCCTGCCAATGCTTTTTGCAACCTTTGTTGCACCAGTAAATCCTGCATCTTAAGCTTTCAGAGCTCAAAGTTGCTTTTACCACTTAACTTTTCAACTTCAAACTTCGAACTTTGCATCTTAACCATTAGCACAAAAAACTCATAATGCCCAAATCACTGCTTATAATAACCAAGGTCTTTTAAGAGATAATGTGAAAGGAAAAATGGTATAGTCACCACAAGGTTTAATAAAAAATATCATTTTACCAATCTCTCCTTTTATCTAAAATAAAGAACACCTTTTAAAACCTCCACATTTTAAATATTATATTTAATCCCAAATATAATAAACCTTTACTCAATTAAAAAACCCTTTACTTGATCCTTTTACTCCATAAAACCTTTTTACTTTCATCCACATGACTTGACACTTGACTTGTTCACATTTCCCTTTTTAAAAACAAAGTTCACTCTTCATACCTTAAAACTTTTGAAAAAAGGACCATACGTTAAATTCTTTTAACTCCATAAAACATGCGAATAAATTAAAGAGATCGTGACTTTGGATTTAAGAGAGTCGCCGCACCTCACGCTATCACTGGAGTGCGGCGATCTCAAAGGTCTTTGCACCTCTGGAGACACTTGGATTGCGAAGATCTTAATTAATTTAAGAGGAGTCTCCACACTGTACCACATCGCTGGACTATGGCGATTTCAGTATTTTTGCACGAGTGTAAGGTCGAGTAATAAGACGTCGCACCCTTCGAGAGGAGGGACTTGCGACGATGTAGAAATCGACGCACCTCACACAGATGTTGTTGCTCCTCCGAAATTTGACGTTCTGGACACCTCTCTCCTCCAACAAGCTATGATACCACTTGTTATAATTGCAAATGCGGAAAATACAATTCACATATGATAATTAACAATCACACACAAATAAGGAACACAAGGATTTCACATGGTTCACCCAAACGTTGGGCTACATCCACCAAGCATAGACATCGGTTGTCTTATTATTCAGATCATGGAGATTACATCAGATTTGCAAGTTCTCACTCTGTCTCTCACACTCAGTCTTATTTGCCTCGACGAGCTTACATGTATTTATACACATTTACAAGAAACTGATTATTAAATGCAATCCCTATCCATATTCTAACTTGGTCTATTTGGTTGTAACCAATAGGATCCAAATCCACCTTTGAAGGAATTCGTTGTCACCAAATCCCAACATCAATGCTGCATAGCAGGCTGTATATTGATCGCCAGCATGATGACAAGCATGATATTCTTGGCAGGCCAACTGTGTAATATAGGTAGTGTGGAGTATTGTATTTTGTTGTAAGTAAATGCAGGTGTTGAGTGGACCACTAAAACTGGAAATTTCCATCCAACTTCCAAAGTACTTCATTTATGAGAATTTGGTGGAAAAAAATCACAATTCATCTTTGAATGTATGTCATTAAGCACTCCATTAATAAAAGTATGTGGAAAACCCGAGAATCGATGAGCCATTACAGTTTCTAATTTTAATTTCTTTTAATTTTCGACGCGTTGAATTTACGTGGACCTGGAAAATATATTAAAGTGAAATTCTAGGCCTAGTTAGTACCTTCCCTGCAATCTGTGCCAATTTATCGTGATATGAATTGTAGAATAAAAAAAAATTCTTTGACAGCTTCAGGCAACCGGTGGGGAACGGATTTAGAAGGCACCAAAATTTGGAAATGAAACAAACTATACTCCTACAGTATAGCTTAAATCTACTCTGTACAAACAATCAGAGATTCATGAAACAAACCATACTCCAATTTAGTTTATGCCTTTATGGACAAATTAACAATTCAATGTCTGCACAAAAAGATGTGAGTGATGTCACGTGGAACATTAATAAAACAAACAAATATTCTCTTCTTAATTAGTTTAAGGGAAAAAAAATTGTTGCAAATGCAGTTGATTCACGGTAAAATAATTAATTTAATTCACTTAATTAATGAAAAGTTATTAAAGGTTTTGTCTAATTGTTCTATCTTCTGGTTTTTTCGTTGGAATCTGGGGACATAAATCTGCATGAAATCACTGTTTCATGTTGTTTAAAATTCATTTTTGAATCCATAAATGAATTCAGAATGCTAAAAACACTCCTGGACACTTGAATTATACAGAAATAATCACTCAAATCTGTTGATCTAACAATTTCTCACACCAAATCTCCCTAAATAATATCACCAGAGAAAAACCAAAACTTAGAGTTATTAAAAACTTGAAACTCTCAACTGATAGATTGTGTCTGCTTGAAATGATTTGAACTATCTAAACTCAAAGTTGTTGTTACCTTCCCAAGGATTTCAGAGGTAGTAACACTGCAAAAAAAAATTGTTTAACTGCTAAGAAATAAGGACAAAAGCGAAAAAAAATGTAAATGTAATAAAAATATTATCAGAGCATGCAACTCTTCTACAACAAGATGTGTTGGTGAGCAACATGTGGAGTGTGTGCATGTGGCTTGAGCACCTTTTAGGGCTAATGGAAGTCCAAGTGTAAGTTAGTGAACTAAGTCGGGTGTATTGTATAACACACATAAAAGGATATCACGTTACCTAACACATTTAATAAGTTAAATTAATTTAAATGAACTTTCATGTAATACTTTATTCTTTTATCATTTTATTAATTAAAGATAAAATAAAACTTAATGGTACATTCCTTTGATTTGAATTTCCATCAATCTGCGACAAAGATGCATCGATGGAGAGAACCAAGTCCATAATAGCTACTTGAGCATAACCCCTCGATGCGTACATGTAACAAGGATACATGTAACATTGAGAAAATTTGCATCATTGAATTATACATAGATAAATGTTAACAATAAGAACAAAAAACTAGTAAGATGTGTAATGTTGGTCACCATCCATCTAAATTTGTTGATGTAACAGTTACATAAAACAAAATTTATTTTCATTTGAAAGTGTAAGAAAAGTTGCATATTTCTATCGTGTTATAGACATATGTTGCTAGTCTTTAAATTATTATTATTGCTATAAATTTAGAGAGACAAATGATGGGTGCCATGCCATCATTGTTATTGTCTTGCTTGTATCTACAGTGGCCACCCACCAATAATAATAATAATTGTCAAACAAGTTGGAATCATTACATGATGTTTGTAATTAACAAATGAAGATAGCATTACATTACATTTCCCATCAAAATGGTGAATCTCATGGTTTATCAAAAACATAGGCTCGAAAACGTTGATTCAATGGAAATGGTGGATGACCACCAAGATCCACCTGAAACACAAGGATGGATTGGAGAGGATGTTTGAACATTCTATTTACTTTGTTTGACTACCTTCCTTCCTAGTTGTCTGTTTACTTGCCTCTGTTTGCCCGCCTAACTGACTAACTCATAATTTTGGAATTTCGCTTGGATGAACAACTCATTTCTACTTTTTACCTATATCTGCCCAGGGGATGCCTACCTGAACTCACTTACCTTCCTCCTTCGAGCATACTCATTCAAGCCATAACCTTTTTCCTTCGAGTATAGGCTGCCTACCTTACACCTACCAGGCTGGGTATATGGGAGGGCACTACGGACATGGGCATCATTGCCACCAATGACGGAGATAATATTATCATTAAGTTTTGATAAATCTAGTTGCATATTTTTTTGTCTTATTTAATGCATATGTAATTTATTGTAACATTTTGTTTTAATTGTCTAATTATTATTGTCTATTGTTTTACAGATATTGGCACATATGTTGGGGATAAGTCTTCCTAATGGGATAAGGAGATGGATGAAGCAACTTAACAACTCGTTATATTGTCGATGCCCACCACCTGGTCCTCTACTAGACCGACCAACATCCCCTCCTCCTCCTCCTCAATGTGTGTCACCAGTTGCACCATCCATTGATCCTCCTCCTCCACATGATCCTAATGGAGAGATATATCAAACTCTACTTTTCTCATTGTTATCTGACATGGGTACTAATAGACCCTCTACCTCTTGTAGGAAAGGCATTGATGCCTCTAGCTCTGGTGGTGGACCTAGCTAGTAGACATGTATATTGATTGATGTATATTTGACTTGAGATGTATATGTCATTTTTATTGAATTTGATGATATGTATATTTGACATGTATATTGATATGTATATGACTCATGTATATTATGTTTTTGCATATCATGTTGATGTTGTTGTTATTTGATTGATAAAATGTATTGTGAGTAAGCTAATTATTAACATTATTAATAATTTTTCTATTTCCAAATTAAATTTGAGATGTATCACTCATTTTAATTTAGAGTTTCCATATAATATTTTTTCAAAGTAAATTGTTTGTTGTCCAACAAGATACAATATGTTGATTAAACATATTTACAAACAAAAATACATAAAGATGTTAAGTGAAATGATTGTGATTATAATAATTATGTATTTTTCAAATATTGTAATAATAATATTATGATATAATTATTCACTAACATTATGATATAAGTATTCACTACTACTAATAATAATGATGTCATAATAATGTTATTTTATTAGAAAATTACAAGACATAGTTTTAATTTAATTGTTTGTTAAAATCACAATTATTATATTTTATACTACTAATAATAATGATGTCATAATAATGTTATTTTATTAGAAAATTACAAGACATAGTTTTAATTTAATTGTTTGTTAAAATCACAATTATTATATTTTATTATATTTTAATGTTTCCAAATATTTTATTAATTTATATTATTTAACTATTATAATTTATAATATATTAAATTTAATTAATTAAGTTTTAAGTATTAAAAATAAGAATAATAATAAATTTTTATCTATATATTTTGGATGAAATGGTTTTATATTTTTTAAATGTATTACCAACTTTATCAATCTTTTATTAAAAAATATGTAAAAGAAGTTAAGTATTAGTTAAATATTCTATTAAAAAATATGATTGATTTTGTATTAAAATGTATGTAAATATTGGATTTTGTTAATGAATGAAAAAAATAATTTGAATAACTACTCTTATGAAACATTTTTTTTTCATTTATTTTAATGATAACATTATAACAATTGTTCAGAATTAAATTTATAATAGTTATATTTGATAATTTTTATTATTGAAAAATTATAATTAATTAAATTTAAATTATTAAATATGAAAACAAAATCATTAGTAACAACTAATTTTAATATACATAATTTGTTTTAAATGACTTGGTGATTTTTTGCTCTACCATCAACTTTATGAATCTTTTATAAGGAAATGTACGTATTAGATTTGGTTAGTGAAGAAAATAATTAATTTGTTAAGGTTAAAAGAATATTAAAGTAAATTAATTTTATATTAATATTTAAAAATACAAAATATTAATAAAACTCAATATTATAGGACTTGTTATAAGACTTTTTTTTTCCTCAGAAAAAAACTTAATTTTATTCATCCCGAGAAACAAAATTACATTTTGTAGGTGCTTTGATCCGGATTTATTTTCGGCATGAAATGAGAGCGGAGATATAATAAAGAAATGCATAGATATATCGCAGATATTCAATAATGTAATAGAAATGTATCAAAGATGCAACCATAAACACATATATACAATAATACACAATTTTTATTAATGGAAAAAATGTACAGAGACTGTAAAAATACAGAGTGAAAGACTCGCTAGAATGGTGACAGCTTATCTCTGAGAAGAGATGTGACGGCTACTCGCATTCGTAAGAAGATGATTACAATGAGGCTCTGAAGGCCTTTTTACAATAAACAAGAATGCCAAAAACTCTAGACTTCCAAAAACCTAACCCTAGGAGATGAAGCGCCAAAAGTCATGTGGACCCCATTTGGGTAAGTTAGTACATCAACTTCATGGGGTCGTAACTTTTGCATACGATCTCTATTTTAGGCGTATGATAGCCCATTGGAAATGTATCGTCGAGGAGATTCATTTTGGGGGATCAATCACACCTTCATCTATCATTGAGAATCTCAATCTCGAAAAATCTTCATTTGGGCCCTCAAAATGGCCCTGAAAGTTAAAACTGCTAAAAATAGTAAATTGTCAAAATTGTCAGAAAACTATATTGAGCCAGTTGGAGAAGGTGAGTGGCCATCGATATCCACCTGGATCAATCCTCCCTCCTTAGGAATCAATGGTCTCCATTGCATTGAGTTCCTGGGGGAGAGGAACAAATGTTTGTTGAATCTGAATCTTGGTGAGCTGCTTGCCTTGCTGGAGACGTCGCATTGCTCGGTTTGTGGAAGGCTATCACGAGTATGTGACTGGAAGGGTTGGACCTTTTTAACCAGTCTGGATACATGAGATTATTTTGTGTAGAATAAATCTTTACACTTTGCTACAATCTTGTCGACCTACTTCTGTTGGATAGAAGGTGCTTGGGCTGAGGTGATAGTGGTTGCAGTATCCTTTCATTCACCTTTTAAACAGATTGTGAAGAAGCTAAATTTTGTAGTATGAGATACTACCTTGTGAAACGTTTTAGGTGGAACAGTAGTTGGAACTACCTCTGTTATTTTGTAGAGATGACCCCCCAGAGAAACAATGACACTGCGGGGTCGAGACTCATAAACAACATGGCGCTTCCACATATATGGTTGGACTAAGAGAACATCACAGACATCCAGTGGGGAAACATCACATAATACATCATCCTTGAAGGGTTGGATGTCGTATGACAATCGACACTGTTGGCTGACAAGAAGATCTCGTCCCTAACGAAGCCACCTGATGTTGTATGGTTGCGGGTGTGGTGTTGTCGACAATCCCAACTGTTTGACGACCTCTGATGAGATGAGGTTCTTCTGGCTTCCGCTATCAACAATAAAATGTAGCGAAGTCCCCTTCACCCACATCTGTGAATGAAAAAGGCGCTCCCCCTCTTCAGGATTTGTTGGTTCTTCTGGTTGAATTGTTTCGGTCGCGACAATAGCAGTGGTGTCTGCGTCGATGATCTGTCTTTTACCAGTATTTTTCAGAATCAGGTTTCGGCTCCTTGTCTTTGATCTCGACCACCAATGACTGTTTTGAGCGACATTCATCGGTGTTGTGCCAGGGGATTTTGTGGAAGTCACACCATTTTCCAGTGTCCTTCTTTATCTTCTCATGACCCTTCTTTTCCTGTGGCTTGGACTAGTTTTCGGGAGACTGTTTGTTAGGGCCATCTTTATCATACTTTGGTTGTTGCGGATTTGCAGACTCGAACTCCCGTTTGTTCCAGTGCTTAAATTTCTGCTCAATTTTAACAGCATATCGATAAGCAGCACCAAGTGATGACATGTACAGAAAATCCATTTCAGTTTGGATGTATCTGTGTAGAGCCCCATGGTATTTCAGAACCAAATGTCGTTCAGAGTCTTTGATACACAGCTTGGTGCGCAAGGTATGGAAGGTATTGGTGAACTCTGGAACTGCTTGGCCCCTCTCTTGCCGCAGTGTGGTCCATCTCATGTACTAGTCCTCATAGTTTCCAATAGGGTAATACTGTTCCTTTACCGCATCCACACAAAAATCCCAAGTAGGCTTGGCCCACATATTCCAAAATCCTCTGTGGAACTTTGCTCCCAATAAGTTTCCCACCAATGTTTGACATGGGGGAGAGATTTAAGGAGTGCGAAGGTGATATTTTCCCTTTCGGAAAATTATGAATAGATAAATAACCTTCTAACAAATTTAACCATTTGTCTAGGGCACCCGCATCTATCTGACCTTCAAATACAGGAATATCAAAATTAACATGTACCTTGAAAGGAGAGGTGATTTCAAAGTGGACGTTTGATGAATATGTGTATGTTTCTATCGGCAGGCGTTGAAAGATGTGTGAAAAATTCTCCATCATTTCGTCCCTCTATCGCGTGAGAGCTTGCTCAAGCAACAGATTTATAGGATTGTTTGCTCCATCATTTTTCTTTTCTTCCACCATGGAGGGTTTCTTGGGCGTGCAAGAGTGATTGTCTTCAAGAGAGACAAACTTGAGACCCAACTTGCTATACTCGGACCTCGTCGGGGACATGCATTGAAAAAACGATCAAAAGCAGTCTGCTCTGATACCACTGATCCAGATTTATTTTCAGCATGAAATGAGAGAGGAGATATAATAAAGAAATGCACAGATATATCGCAGATATTCAATAATGTAACAAAAATGTATCACAAATGCAACCATAAAAACAGATATACAGTAATACACGATTTCTATTAATGAAAGAAATGTACAGAGACTGTAAAAATATAGAGTGAAAGACTCGCTAGAATGGTGGCAACTTATCTCTGAGAAGAGATGTGATGGTTACTCGCATTTGCAAGAAGATGATTACAATGAGGCTCTGAAGGCATTTTTACAATAAACAAGAATGCCCAAAATTCTAGACATCCAAAAACCTAACCCTAGGAGATGAAGCACCAAAAGTCATGTGGGCTCCGTTTGGGTAAGTTAGTACATCAACTTCCCGGGGTCGTAACGTTTGCATACGATCTTCCTTTTAGGCGTATGATAGCCCGTTGGAAAGGTATCGTCGAGGAGATTCTTTTTGGGTGCTTAGTCATACCTTCAACTATTATTGAGAAGCTCAATCTCGAAAATCCTTCATTTTGGCCCTCAAAATGGCCCCGAAAGTTAAAATTGCTAAAAATAGTAAATTGCCAAAATTGTCAGAAAACTGTTTTGAGCCAGTTGGAGAAGGTGGGTGGCCACCGATATCCACCTAGATCATGCTTCTAGGAGCACAACACACCCCTTGTGTGTAATATGGACAAAGAGTATAGGTCCTCGATCCTGGACTGAAAAGTGGCCACAAAAGAGGCTTTCTAAGAGCAAACATTCCTTTGTATGACTGAAAGTCTATAATTACTTATGTTCTAAGACTTTTGTGACCATTTTTTTGATGAGGTAGTTCTTTCGGATTCATCACATTGGTTTTTTATATTCGACGTTTCGGACCAAACAACTCTGGTCCATCATCAGGAAAAGTATTATGAGATAGGTGGAAAATAAACTATAAATTAAATAGCATTATATGTGCATGTATAAGGAGCTTAAGGAAAGAGCATATATGCAAGTTGATAATCTATTTGCAACTATCTAATAATTTCACTGTAGTGGTATATTATCTGCTGAAATTTGCTTATAACTGTTGTAAACAAAAAATTACCTATGATAAGTAACACATTGTGACTATAATGCGTCGTTCAAGTAACTGTATGAGAAGGGAGAGGAGAAAAACTTCATTCATGCATCTGTCCCAGAGTCTCTATAAAAGTTTAGTGATAAAAAACATGTGTTTCTCCCCCCTTATACTCTGTGATGTGCCATTGAACCAGAGTTAGTTGTAGTCCTACTTTTGACAGGGCATTTGCTACCACGTTCTTGTTCATGTAGACATGGGAGATAACCACATAATCAAATTCCTCTAGCAAATGGAAGATGTCCTCCAAAATAGGAAAACGAAAATTATTGTGACATTGTTGAAGCTTTCTTTCCCAGCTGATGACATTCATAGAATCACCATGGATTTGGAGGTGAAGAATTTCCTTCTCTTTGGAAAGTAGAAGTAGTAGTTTCAGTATCAATAGTTTTGCATAGTTATTTGTACCCTATCCGAGTCCCAATTTTAAATGAAAAGAATGGTTTTCATATAGATGAAGAACTATTCCTCCCCCGCAAGTGTGATTCTAAGAGGCCCCATTGAAGTATGCCCAAGGATTTGATTTTTTAATGGCCTGCATTTGTTTTAGCTGCAAATCCGGACCGTCTTTTGATTGTGAGAAATGTGACATGATGAACAGACTTTGGGATGCAATTATGTCTAGAACAGAGGCTTTACCATTGAAAATTGTTGCATTCCGAGTCATCAAAATACCCCAATGGATCATGAGGGGGAGAGCTTTTAACTCCTTAAATCTTGGATTGTGGGTCCAAGCCTTTCAAGCATGTTCCAAAATGGTTCCGCCCCAGATACAATTCTTCTCGAGGCTTGTAGAGGCTTCAATCCACACTCTCTCTGTAAATGGACCGGAAATGAGCATATGGAATGTAGTTTAGTTATCATTTTGACAAAGAGGACATATGTCAGGTCCTTCAAACTAACGCTTTCTCAGATTTTCCCAAGTTGGAATTTTTTCATTTAGTGTCGCTCATAAGAAGATTTTGACTTTTTGCGAATATTTTAACTTCCATAATCCCCTCCACCACCAATTAGGGTTTTTTTGAAGAAGGTCCATATTCAAGGCTATGTAGCCGAGTATTGGGGTATAAGATCATGATGGATCCTTTTTCCATACCAACTCATCTTCTCTGTCTGTGAGTCTAATATGGCCTATCTGGAGTGATGTGATATGTTTTTTCAATTAGTGTTGTTGAAGCTCCAATTAACCCCAGAGAAGCATCACTTTTCCATCCTTGATTCCAAAGGGTAGTTGTGTTAGGGTCAGAGAGGTGAGAGCGAAGAGAAATGTTTTGCCTG
The DNA here is from genome assembly GCA_000966675.3 of Picea glauca. Taxonomy (NCBI): domain Eukaryota; kingdom Viridiplantae; phylum Streptophyta; class Pinopsida; order Pinales; family Pinaceae; genus Picea; species Picea glauca. The sequence continues at coordinate 724,083 of JZKD02S0189163.1, read as the reverse complement.
TGGAATTGGTTAATTAATTCTTCTGGTAGAATGTGAGAGATTCAACTTCTCGGCCAGGGGTCAGCACCAATACAAAAGTGATTTCCTTTACCTACCTTCCAGGTCAGGCCTTCCCCTACCACTGGAAAGGAGGAGATCAAATCTTTCCAAAAAATCAAGCATTGCCGGAAAGTCTTGTTTGGAGATCGAATCCGGTCTTCTACTATATCCGGTAATATTTATTTTTAAGTAACTACCAGTGACCACAGATTGTTTCCTGAAATGAGGCGCCAACCAGTTTTTTCCGCCAAAGCCCTGGAAAACATAAATATATTTCTGAGTCCCCATCCTCCCAAAGCTTTTGGTCGTGCAAGACGGTCCCATTTTTCCCATGGTTGAGTGAACTTGTCCCCGGAACCCGACCAGATAAAGAGAGAACAAGACCTTCTAATTTTTTCCAGCACTCCCTTTGGAATCCAAGCCAGTGACATCCAATAGATTGGAATGGATTCCATAACAGCTTTGGTTAGAGTGAGTGTTCCTACTCTAGATAACCACCTAAAGCTCCAACCAGTTATCCTTTTTTCCAATTTTGATAGCAACCATTTCCAGTCTTCGTTGTGATAGTTGTTGGGATTAAGATGAAACCCCAAATATTTTAGGCCTCCCGAGATGTCCTAGACTATAAAAGGAAAGATTCTCTGATATGTATCCACTTCCTCTCTTTCCATCTTTGAGAAGGACAGGGTAGATTTTTAGATATTTATTTGCATCCATGTAGCTAAACCAAAAAGGGATAGAATTTTTGCTAGAACTTATGCATCCCGATAAGGGTTTGAAGCATGTTGTGGGTTCAAACATTTGCAACAATCACCAACCTCCTTTTAGTACTATCGAAATCCATTTGTCGGTCCATACACTGTAAGCATCACAGTTGGTCCACATACACTACATGGTATTTGTTTTTACCCTCAGATCTTCATTCACCATTACAAGGAGAACCATACATGGATTCACTACATCCAAACATGGATTCACTACATCTATGCATGGATCCACTACATCCATTGGCTTGCAACATTTTCAACAAATTTGCAGGGTGTCCATGCTGCCCACGGAGGTTCCACAACCTCTACAATAGCCCATGCTTCTCTACAAACCCTTGGCATCCTTTGTGGACCCCTACACTCAGTCAAATTTAAAGAGGTTTTGAGACTTATACACAGAATTTCAAAGGCTCTTCCATATCTTATTGGAAATATCTCTTCAATATCTCAAATGGGTATTTCACGGAATCTGATTTGGCTTTCTGGTTTGAGAGATATCATCTATTGAATTTCAGCATGTATTTGACCCAAGGTGGCCGCACGTACCACCATATTCAACGGTCTTTTAATCCCTGCTCAGGAAACTACAGAAGGAGTTCAACATATTTGTGGAAATATCTCTTCAAGATCGCAAATTGGTATTTCACGGAATCGCATTTGGATTCCTAGCTTGATATATATCATTGATTTAATCTCAGCATGTATTTGACCCAAGGAGGCTGTGTGTAGCACCATATTCAAAGGTATTTTTCTCCCTTCTCAGGAAACTACAGAAGAAGTTCCACATATGGATGGAAATATCTCTTCAGTAGCTCAAATGGGTCTTTGACGGAATTGGATTTCATCACATGTAGCCGAAGTTATGAATAGATTTGCAGAAGGATGTTCACAACCCCCAAAGTCACGATTTTCCCATATTATTTTTTAAAATTTTCAGATTTTTTTTTACCCATGTACAATGCTATTGTCAACTAGGTTATGGGTCAACCACACAAAACCCTTCTCTTCATTGGGTATTTTCACATTGTAATCGTAATGGTGTGATAATGGGGTTTCTTTTTTTAGCATGGGTGACATGATGGG
>JZKD02S0189163.1:709026-722144 GCA_000966675.3 Picea glauca | reverse complement strand
AGTCTCACCTCTCCATTATTGTATTGGGTTTTATTTTCCACTACTTAGTTAGTTGGGTAGTTAGATCTATTATTATAATAATAGAGACGCATTTAATGAGCTCTTTCCATTATTGAATTGGATTTTATTTCTCACTACTTAGTTAGTTGGGTAGTTAGATCTATTATAATAATAATAGAGATTCATTTAATGAGCTCTTTTTGAGTTTGTCCAATAGATCATTTTGTAATGTTATATAAAGGCCTAGCAAGCCTTCTTATAATATCAAGTTACTCATTTTGGCCCCTCTCACATTTTCTATTGTTCATTGTGAGATTCATTAGCTCTGAGTGATTTACTAGTAGTTAGTTTTAGAGGTGAGGCTCTTCTTTGAGTCTCACCTCCCAATTACTTCATTTACATGTTGTTTTTTTCCATGCTTCTTTTTATGCAAGATTGGCATTTCTAAGCTCCTCCCGTCTCGGCATTCAAGCCATCCAAATCTCAACCCTCGAGATCTAGATCACACCAAAGCTATGTTGAGTGATCTATTACATCAGATAATGTTACATATTTATACATCAAGCTTTGTCTTAATATAGGCATACTATCTTATCACAATCATAACTAATTGAGAGAACATCTCAACCATATGTCAATTTAGGAGCTAATCTAGTTCTCGTCAAACAACCTCCTAAAACCACTAAAAAGGGCTACTCATGTAGAGACACAATCTACTTGCTAATACAATAATAAATTCATGTGGCTAAATATTAGCACACAAGACAAGTATGAATTAATAATTCCAACACTCCCCCTTCATGAGCACTTGTCTTAATCTTTGTCAGGTCAAGTCTTCATCCTCATCTGGACCTTTGCAACACAATCTCCTCTAGATATTAAAGATGGTCCTTATCAATGAAGTTTGTCTTATGGTTTGACCATGGGCTTGCTTCTTGTAGAAATCATCAATTTGTAAAAGTCCATATAAAGGAACAACCAACCATCGAAATACATGGGTGCCTAACCATTGTAATTATTGGTCTAGTAGGAAGTCCTTCACATACATGGTTCATTCAACTCCTCGATAATCTCCCCTTGAATGTGAAAACATCTCCATAAACAATTTCCAAAAGCTAACCAGTGCAACCGATTCACTCAATCTCGGTTTCCATCTATCCCTCAAGTCTTACCTCATTTTGACGCATAGAACAAAATGTGTACAAGTTTTTGGTCCCATAACATCACCCAGAGTCCACAACCAACATATGGTCCACTCATAGAGCATTTAACTGACACTTGACCCACTCCTCCAAGTGTTAACAACTCCTTATATGGGTGAACAACCTCCCTCTTTAGGGAAAACCGACAAATAATGCAATAGGTGTTGACTTCAATGGCTCAACTTAACTATACCATGTGGATGTGCATCAGGTACCCTCATGCTCAAGCAAGATTGAATGACAAGTTTGACTTATGTGCCCAAGCACAAGGATGCACATACATATGTCCTAGTTAATTTGAACTCACCTATTCATCATAGAGACCAAACCTTGCAGATTGGGCACACCATAATTGAGGCCATCTAGTTTTTTACTTGAGAACACCATGACATCCTTCATTCGACATGGACATACCAAGCAAGCTGTCCATCTCATCTTGGACACACCAAACAATCTTTTATCTTAGACACACCAAACAAGCTATCGACTTAGATGCACCAAGGGAAAACAAAAAACAAATCCTCGATGCGGCTTTTCAAAAAGACTTCTAGTGGATTCTTATATATTTCCATATCACATGGCCTTTTCTCTTCTCCTTTTACATGGCTTGGAAGCGTCTCATCAACATACCTTATCTTTGCACATTTGCACAACTAGACAAGCTTCATTTGCTTGTTGACTTTCCCAAAAGGACACACTAGTTGTCACTACAATAGATAGCCTTCTCTCTATCAACACTACAACATATCCAACCACAAATTGGGGTTACACATAGCCAACAAATCATCACACGGGCTTAATTAATCATGGATACATGGAGGCTTTAACATGCCACTCACAACAATTCACAAACAAATCAATGGAGGACTTTAAGCAACAAAATTTTTGCTACAAACAACACATCCAAATTTCCCCTACTAGCATATCAGTCATAACCATTTTCAACGACCCGGTGAAAAAGCACCACACACCAAATAATTTAGGTGATGTGACATACATGAACCAATCAAACCAATTGGTAGCCAAAAAGAAAAAAGAAAAAAACAATTAGATTGACTCTCTCTATGCTACATTAGCAACTCATACAATCCCATGGACAATAAAGAAATATAATGTTATCCAATCGAGATTGTTGCCATTAGCTATTCTAAATGTTATTGGTAAATGCAACATTTTGAACATCATATTCAGATTTGATATGTGCACTCTATTAGTACTAGGTTGCTCCTCAAATCACACACTCATCTTTGTTTCTTGAATCATCTCATTACAACAAAGTGCCAACCTCTCTTCATTCCTTCTCAACTGCCACAAATTGCAGATACTTCAAAACACCGGAGCGATATTCCACATAGTGTTTGCTACATCAACTTGCATATCTATGCATATACTTCCATGAGAACCTTACACAACAAATTGATTCACCATGAGAAATCTAGGTAGACAAGTCAGATTATGTCGTCTCAATACAAACATGTATGTTCGGCAAAGAAGTTATAAATCAATGCATTCATGACATCATTCTCTGTAATGGTTGCTCAATTAGCCCTTCACATGACTACAATCACGTAGTTCCATGTAGAGATTAACCTTTACATGGATATACATAACAATCCTACAGATGATGTGTCCTCCACTATGACCAACACACATCGATCATGTACCCAATCTCATATAGTTGAGTTTTAATCTCTCATGACCTTTTCATGACAGATTCTCATGAAGCAACACATGCACTTCTTCAATAAGTAAGAACACAATGGTTTTTTTTAATGATTAGCAACACTGCAAACACACTATAGCACAAGGAAAAACCATGTTCCACAACATACAAACACTCAGGCCCATATCAATTTTGATACCATGTAGAAAAATAGAAGAATAGACACCAAAATTGTGTTAAATAATCTATTATATCAAACAATATTACATATTTATACATCAAAGTTTGTCTTAAGATAAAAATACTATCTTATCACAATCATAATTAATTGAAAGCATATTATAACCACACACCAATTTAAAATTTACTCTAGTTCTCATCTAACAATCTCCTAAACCTACTCAAAAAACCACTCACATAGAAATACACTCTACTTACTAATACATAGAGGAAAAAAACCCATTCACATAAATACACACTCTACTTACTATGCTATGGAGGATGGATGCATGTTCATATAGTGAATTAATGTGTCATATACATCCCACTCATCATTTCCAAAAGCAAACCAAATATCAACATTATAGACTTTTTATTTGATTTATTATTTTTAAATTTTTATATTGACAACTTTAACTCAAACTAAAAGAATCACCACTTTCTATTATTAAAAAGAATATACAACAAATTTCAAAAACATTAATCTTTAATATATAATTTTACTTAAACTTTAGGAACTTAAAAAATTAGATAACACATACAAAGTCAAATGCTACTTCTATATACAACAACGATTTACACATCAGATTCACTTTGGAAGCTTCCTTAAACATGTTGAATGTCATGACCTTTGCCTTTCCATGAGTGCCTTGTACACCATCCTTATCACAAAATAAACTAAGTATTTCATATTGGGTATCTAATTCAATGTCGTGTGCAAAACATCTAATCGCTAAGAGACCAATGGGGAGATTAGGAATCTATGGGGTTGGTGAGAGTATGGGGTTGGTTGATTAGGAATCTATGGGGTTGGAGTAATGAAGCAGGAATGACTTTTGAAAATCAAGGTGCGTTCATGTAATAGAAACGCGTTGATTGCGGGTCAGACGTCTTGTCAGAAACGTTTTTTTTAAGGGTTTTTTTGTCACTTTTTTTGTTTGATTTTGTCTCAAGTGATGAATGATTGGATCTGTAGATTTAAGTAACTAAGTTTGTATAATCCAAATACTCCAAAGATTTTTCAAATAATCTAAATAATCCAAATACTCCAAAAATTTAAGTAACTAAGTTTGTATAATCCAAATACTAAGTTTGTATATTACTAACCATAATGACAAACATAATAATCTTGACAGGCCAACACTAAAAAGTGATCAGATGATGTATATACCACCTGTCACAGCATTCAATGCTACATAACTATGCAAACTGTATATTGCTAACCACCATCTTTAGCAAGCCAGCTGTATAATATAGATAGGGTGGAATATTATATTTTGTTGCAAGTAAATGCAGGTGCTGAGTGGACCACTGAAACTGGAAATTTCCATCCAACTTCCCAAGTATTTCATTTACGAGAATTCTGTTGAAAAAAATCACAATTCATCTTTGAACGTATGTCATTAAGCACTCCATTAATGAATGTACGTGGAAAACCAGGGAATCGATGAGTCGTTACAGTTTCTAATTTTAATTGCTTTTAATTTTCGACGCGTTGAATTTACGTGGACCTGGCAAATATATATTAAAGTGAAATTCTTGGCCTGGCTAGTACCTTCCCTGCCATATGTGCCAATTTATCGTGATATGAATTGTAGAATTAAAAAAAAATCGCTTGATGCAACCGGTGGGGAACGGGTTTTTAGAGGGCACCAAAATTTGGAAAGGAAACAAACTATACTCCTTAAATCTACTCGGTACAAACAATCAGAGATTCATGAAACAAACTATACTCCTACAGTTCAGTTTAGTTTATGCCTTTATGGACAAATTCACAATTCAGTGTCTGCACAAAAAGATGTGAGTGATGTCACGTGGATCATCAATAAAACAGATAAATATTCTCCTTTTAATTTAGTTTAAGAGGATTACAATAATTAATTTAATTCATTTAATTAATGACAATCTGTTATAGATAATTATTGTTTTACATCTTGTTTTTTTTTGGAATTAGGCCATATCAATTTGTATGAAATTACCATTTTCTGTTGTTTAAAATCTATTTTTGAATGCAGAAATGGATCCAGCGTGCTGAAAAAATCTCTGCGGCATTATCTGTTGATCTAACAATTTATCACCGGATTTCGGGCAAATATCCCCTGAAAATATCGTTAGAGAAAGATCAAAAAGTAGAACGTTTAGACTAGGACTTATTAAAAGCTTGAAACTTTCAACTGATTTTTTTCTTTTACAAAATAAAGTTGAAGCATAAATATTAATGCAATTTTATAAATAGGGGTAAAATTCAAAGCATCTATCAATGTCACAATGCATATCAATGAACACTGAAGAGGTTAATTTTTGGATTATTAGAAGGCTAGGGACTATAGTTTTCACCTTGAAGTCAAGGATAGTTGACTTCTTATTACTTACCTAGGATATTTTTTGGGGACTTTTGCCCAAATCCGGTGAAAAATTGTTAATATTAGTAGATTTGAGTGATTATTTTTGTATAATCTGAGTGTCTCATGTGTTTTTCAGCATGCTGAATCCATTTTTGCATTCAGAAATGGATTTTGAACAACAAAAAATAGCATTCATAAATGGATTTTGAACAACAAAAAATATTGATTCGTGTAAATTTATATTGCCCAATTTGGCGGAAAAAACCATTTCAGACAACGTCCTTACTTAGTTTTGATATATTACTAGGTGCATTTTGCTATGTTTTTTGAATAAACTTCTCATTACTTTATCTCTTTCACTAAAAAATTCCAAAGTTTCTAGAAATTTTTTTGTTAATTCAAACTTTTTTTAAAACAAATTTATTTTGGTAATTTTCCAATTTGATGTATGAACATTTTCATTGGTTCAAACATAATGATGTGATTTAAATACCACTAGTGTAAATGATTTTCTTTTCCTTATTTGTCATAGTTAATAAAGAGTTTTAAAAAATAAAATGATAAGTAGTCAATTTTGAGGCTATGTCGAGTCACTGCACTCAATGTAATAATTGGTCCTGTAGTCAAAGGTATCAATGATGTTCGTGCAATTGATGCAATCGATGTTGTGCGTGTCCACGTCTGCTCCTCACTGTGTTTGCTTCTCATTGCCTCAAAAGCCAAAAGGTACACATCAATTCCTCATCGCCTTGAAAGCCAAATAGAGAAAGCGAGGAAATAAGGAATATAAAAATCACAGAAGATTGCACCTAGACATGGACAGTGAACGATAGTGAGTGTTGAATGTGACTGATGAGATTTTCTTCATTCAAAAATTAGACTGATGAGATTTGCTTCATTCAGAAATTCAACGTCTCCCTGCCTTGAACCTATATTCAACATTACCTCAAAATTATTTCTATTTTGAATGATTTGTCCTCTTGTTCAAAATTGGATGTAGCATTTTGTTACGAGGAAAATCACTCTATGGCATGGGGTAAACCACAACAGACGAAAATGATTGCAAAAATCAACTCTAATATCAAGAATGCTATGTAAACAAATATGCTAAGAAGACAAGATAAAGAGCCTACCTCGTCCAGACGTTCGATGAAGTCCATTGTTGAACACTTGACTCAAAGCAATACACCTACAACTTCTCCTCAACAACCAAGATACACAAGCATATGGTGATAATATATAAAGTTAGCACATATAATAGCATAATCCATCAATATTCATAACAAATACGTTGATGGAATAACAATTCATATATTTGCAAGACATTAATTGGACAAGAAAAGAGTTTTTCTATTAAAATGTAATCAACAAAAGTGTATGAATGACAAACTTTTGTGTCAGCACGTTCGGAACTGAGAAACTAAGTCCCTTTCAGCTGGGCCTCCATCAAAGGCAAGATCATATAAGAGAGACAATCAGATTCTCCATCAAAAAGGGAAGATCTTGGGGGTTGAACACTGTGTTCAGACCTAAAAGGACAAAGGGATGCAGACTCAATATGAAGTGAATAATTTCTCCAAAGTAACTTTACTCTCAAAGTTGAATTCTTTCTCCTTTTTTCCATAGCTTGGATATGGCCCATTTATAGCCTTCAAATGGAACTGAAGGGCCAAGTTGGAGCGTTTTCAGTATATGGAAGGTCGAGGATCATGGATCTCATGATGTGACATGGAAAATCGACACCATTTTTTAATTTTGGGCACAAAACCCGATGTACACGAGCTGTAATGGTGCAACCTGTGTATACACATGCTGCAAAGTTGTTAGGGTACATACATGTGGAAATTTTTTATTTTTTGGCTCTGGGAATTGCAAAAGGGACTTCAAGTCTGCATAGGGAAATGGAAATGGCCTTCTGAGAAAGTTGTATGGGGTGAGTCAAATCTTTCTATAACTGATGCCCCCTAATGTGTGAGGTCAGAAGAGTATCTTCGATGGTCGAAATACATTATAAATCCCAAAAGTGGAGTAATGGAGAATCAATAGGAAGAACTAGTTGCTCATTACAATATTATAATATATAGTGACTCTGTGCACATGGCTGCCAATTTGAATTACACTACAGATCCATGTGAAACGATATACCAATTAGCTACTCATGGCCATGAATAGGAAATAAAAAGTAGACACATGTCATAGTCACGAACACGGCCCAGTGAAGACCAGTCTCAAAACCAAGATGAAGATATATGTAGACAATGGAGTATAATTTGATCTCCCATGATAACTGAAATCATAGGTGTTGGTCCAATGAATGATAGCAACAACTTGGGAAAGATGCTACTATAAATGATGTCTTCAAGTCTTCTACACGATCTGCCAAAGGTGCAAGTCTGCATTATATGAATAGAGGAGTTGAAGTCGAACACAATGAGACTTCGTTTGATTACCAGTCATTAATGAATATCGTTAACAAATGCGAGATAACCTACTGATAATGAAAGCAGGTATCAAGGCACTGAGTACATTCTTATAAGTGTGAATAAAGGATTTGAGGTCGAACACTTGAAGAATCCATCGATTAGGAGACATTGATGTATTCCCAACTGTTGATGGCAAGAGAACTTGCCACTTATGACTGCAAGCCTCTAGGTACTTATAAAGACTCTAGGTCTCGGTTCCATAATAGATGAGCTGAAGTCGATGGAAGGAGACTCCCTGAAAGGAGAGTATTAAGGCATCTCTCATCAGTCAACACGAGGTATAAAGCAGTAGCTTGATGATTTGGATGAACTCAGACGAAGAACATGTTTCACGAAGCAATGACCCTGTGCGTCTTTCACGTGCACCAGATGCAAGTAGTGTACGGAAAAGACCCTCTGAATAGGATCCAATAATGAAAACTGTCGATAAAGATGAGGAAACCACCAATAAGGATAATGGTATCTAAGACATTGCATGAATCCCAATGTGTGAATAGATTTATTGTCGTTGAACACAAGGGAAACCCCCCAGTCAGTGACCAGTGAGAAGATGTCGACTATTGGGTTCAAGGTTACCTACCCATAATGAAAGTAGGACCAGGGTGCATAATAAGACTATAACTTCATGTGATTCTGAGATACACTAAGGGTATGGCCAACATGCAAAGTCAAGAGTTCTAAGGAGTGGCCAACACAGGTTTATAGACATCCTTTGAACAAGAGCATGAGATGTATGAACGACTCTGGCAGCATAGACTCGATAATAAAACTTTGTGATGTAGGAGACACCAATCAAACTCTCCATAGGGACTGGAAGAGTAACCAGTCGGAGGAGTAAACTCTCAGTAACGAGCTCAACTTCCTAAGGTCATGCTAAAACCCAAACTTTGGATGACAAATGGACTCAAAAGTTTGTGCTCTGTTAAAAGGCGACACAATTGTTGCCAACATAAGACAATATTTTTTTTACACCCGTATTTTTTTTTTTTTTCAATAGACAAATGAATGTTATGATACAAGAGAGGAAACGCGTGTCGCGAGTAAGCAACTAGTTCCAAAAGTGGAACATACATATGCTCAATGCGAGGGGGTGCATGCAGGACATGGACACTTGGTGGAATGTTTCATCTTATGGTACAGGTTGTCAAGATGCAAAGGATATAAACAAGGTTTTGTTTGGCTGAGGATGCAAACTACTGAGGTGATAGGATTGTAATGTGAAAGCGGGAACCGACAATAGGCTCAATACTCCAAGCAAGAGAATGAGATGCAATTACAACTCAACTCCAAAGAATGTCATTTTTTATAAATTTAGTCCCCTTGGCCCGAAAAGGTATAAAACAATACCTAGGAGAACTCTTCTAGCCACTAGTGACTAGAGTATTCATTTTTCGAAATTAGTCTACTTGGTCCAAAAAAGGGTTAAAATTACACCAAATAGACTTCCTTTCAAATCCAATTAATGAGTGTGAAAGAGACAAGTTCACTCGACAATCTTTTCATTTTTTGAGAGAGTCGAAAAAGAGCTTAAATAAGACTCGAGGATGTTGTTCTAAGCAGCATATGATGGGGGAGGCCAAGGCTCTCATGCAATGCTTTTGTTGAAAGTCAGTAACTCACATATAGTTGACACAAGATTGGGAAAACCCAAAGCTTTCCAAGTTGAGGAGGATAAAATACTTGCAGAGGTTACCTTATCTACAATATATCGAAGAATGCCCCTTATCTGGAAGGGTGTAGAAGAAGGAAGTCGAGACTCTACAAGATCATTCCAATCAAAGGAAACCACCCTGGGACTTGGAGGGAGCATACTCGAAGAGAGTGGAATGCTCCTTTGTGCAGAAGGTATAGAACTAGAAATGCTAAGGACATGGTCGAAAGAATCATCACCCCCCAAAAGAAGAGTGGGATTGACCAAAGATTGCATCAACAATGTCACTTCCTTAGACTTGTCACTCTCCAAGAGAAGAGAGAGATCGACAAAATATTGCATTGGCACGACCACTTCTTCAACTGAAGAAGGTTTAGAAGGTTGGGAAACCAAAGACGACTCGGAACCCGAAGGGCCTCCAGGCAAGGACCACACTTTTTGTACCATAGTAGTAGCGTGGCACAAATGAGTAAGGTGATATCCTTTGCAAATCCTACAAAGTAACTTGGGCTTATGTCTTATACGTCTAGGATTCTCAATCGTATGAATGCCACCAGCATGACTTGCAGTGGCTGGTGACATGCTCCTAGCATGACTTGTAGAGGCTAGTAGAAAATCTCCAACATGACTTGCAGAGGTTGGTGATAAATGACCAACATGACCAGTAGAGGTTGGTGATGAACCGTCAACATGATTGGCATAGGTTGTTGATGAACCCCTAAAATGACTAGCAGAGGTTGGTGATGAATCTCCAACATGACTAGCAAAGGTTGGTGATGGATGTGCATAGTGACTAGTAGTCACTAGAGTTGTGCCCCTAGCATGACATGCAACAATTGGTTGCTGGTATTCTACATGACTTGCAGAGGTTGTTGACCTATCTCCAACATGACTAGCAAAGGTTGGTGATATAATGTCAGTGTGACTTGCAGTGACTGGACTGGTGGTGGCGGTTGGTTGTGGCGTTTGAGACCAAGGTTCCAGGAAAGATTGGTTTTGAGAAATCATAGGCTAGGAAGGGTTCTGGTATACACCATGGCCTTGTCTGGCAGAATAATATCCTCCTCCAAACTAATTCATAAAGGGGTGTAATGGCATCGACACTAAGGAAGCCGCTTGGGAAGAGAAAGCGACATGACAAGGGTTACTCATGTGAGGATATATGTTTCCCCCAGACGAAGGAACTTCGTGAAGGGGGTTGCCCATACTATAAAACTGATTCCCCTCAGATGAAATACCAGAGGATAGATGGAGGTCTGCCATGGGAAAAGAGTTTGTAGGAACTCACATAGTGGAAGAAGGATAGATGGATGGGATGTAATAGGTAGAATGACCACCCATTTCAGCATTTGCTTCTGGAAAAGTGAATCTAGGATTGGATCCATAGGAAGGAAGATTCCAACCTTATACCCTAAGAGTTGGTTGAGGGATATGATTCCCACCAAACTAAAAGGGAGAATAAGGAGGCATCATGCCCCCAGACCCAAAAGTAGGATTCACATAAGGAGACAAGACATAGGATGGAAAGTGTGAAGATATGTCTGGCATACCATGAGAAATATGATTAGAGGCCCAAGGTATTGTTTGAGTATCATGATTCAGTGTACCACTCAGAAATACAAAAGGATTCGTCCCCATGGAATGAGCAAAGACCATGGGTTGGGTAGTGCTAACTAAGGGAGTCACAGGGACTCCACTAACCATAGCAATGAAAACTCATGACACAATACAAAATCCTAAGGCCAACTAATAATCAAAGAGCACACCAAAATAAACAAAAAGGGACAATATGCACACAAACAAGATAAAGTGGTTGAAAGGGGCCTCCCTCCCTAGGTATGGCTCACCCAAGAGGGGCCTGAGACTCCCTTCAAAAGATCGGAGGTATCATAATCAGTTATAAGGGCCCTCGTGGGCTTAACAACCAGTTGTTTAGATCCCCCTAAAGAGGTAATCCTCCATAAATGTTGTGTGTTGTCTGACCCTTATTTGACTCAGGGTACCTGCAGAATAACCCCTGCAAGTAACCTATGTGGCTACCTATGTAAACCAACTAAATCCACCACGATATAACCAATGCATAGGCAAACAGTCGTAAGTCAAGACTATCGTATGGGCAGGGTGACAAAGCTCAAAATATTGAAAGCACTGCCTCTCACAGAGGTAAAGGTACTAGCAAGATCCCCATATACAAATAGATCCCTAGAAATATCTTTGACACTAAGAAGGTATTGGAGGGATATCTTCTCAACCAACTTCACGCCACCCCGTGCTTAACTCTCGTGTGAGTGGAGCCTCCTGATGTCACCAATTATACAATGGATTTCACCACTCCCTTAGTTAGACACATATGTTGAGTTTAATAGCCTTGGAGAAGTTTACTCACAAAATCCTATTCCAAGGCTCTAAATCTTAGGCTAGTTTGTGCACCCTAAAAACTAAAATCGTTTCTAATCAATTTTAAATTTATCAGCATTACTTTTAGTGGCTTTGCTTAGTCAAAATATGTGGTCGTGAAACTGATGATGTTATGACTAAGCAAGTAAAATAAATGAATATGAATATAATGCAAAGTACTAACTCCAATTTTCAATAAATTATAAGCTTTTCAAAATTGCAACTTTCAATTCAGTTCTACAATTTCAAATAAAATGCAATCTTTCCATACATGTACTAAGATCAATGATAAGAAACCAAAAGATCAAATGCCAACAATGCAAAATGTATTTTTTTATATTTTCAATATAAAAGAATGAAAATGTAAGGATTGAGCATCAGCTTGATATAAAGACCCCACTGTATGTAAACAAAGACAAACCAAGTAGAGTATTAAGAAGAAAACATCTAGCCTGGGATGCAAGGACAACCAATGAAAAGGATGATGAGAAAGAAAAACTGCCCAAAAATTCAACCAAAGAAAGGTTTCCTATCACTATGCAGGCACTTAACAGTCATGACAGAGACCTGGAAGACTCAACAACCATCAAAACTTACCCATCAAACAAAAAACTAAGCAATCAAGAAAACAAGGATGATGTACGTGACTACCCATGAGAAAACCACATATTTACACTTCCTACAGAACTACAACTCGCGTATGTACACGATTGTCAGGGAAAAAACCATGTATATGTATTGAAACACTACCAGGTTAAGGATAAGGCCAAGAAACTCAGAATCAAAATGAACAGAGGTTTTCAAGCAATCAGACGACGAGAAAATCAAAATAAACAAGAGCAATCAAAGGAGAAAAACACTACAAACCCTAAAAAGAAGATTCAATCCCCAGTATGGTCTCCAATTATGTTATGAGGAAAATCACTTTATGGCATGGGCTAAATCACAACAGACAAAAATGACTGGAGAAATCAACTCTAATCTCAAGTATGCTACGTAAACCTTTGTAACCTTTGTAACCAAATCATTTCTCTACTAGCCTTTGTAGCAACAACATACTCTGCCTCTATTGTTGAAAGTGCAACAACCTTTTGCAGTTTCGAAATCCAGCTTACTGTTGTTCCACCTATAGTAAAAACATACCCTGTGGTGCTCCTC
>JZKD02S0189163.1:666045-697841 GCA_000966675.3 Picea glauca | reverse complement strand
AATAATATAGTAGGCCTTATTTAATAATATAGTGGATATAATAAATGTAAGAGGACTTCTTAGAAGGTTCTACTTCTAGAAGATTCCTCATCTAGAATGTTCTTAGGTGATGGTATCACTATATAAAGAGGTTCAAGCAATGTAATGGGATATGAAGAGAATTATTGTATTTGGAACGGTAGCTCAATAGGAGGATGCTCCCTTGAAGAGGCAAGTGAACAGGAGAGGATCCTTTCCATAATAGGATCCATTGTATGGTGTTGTCCTACCTCAAAGGTTTGGTAATAATATAGTACCTTACAGTGTAGGAAAAGTTGCATATTTCTATCATGTTATAGACATATGTTATAGGAAACCGAGCCTTTAAATTATTATTATTGCTACAAATACATACATACAAACGATGGGTGTCATGCCATCACTACTATTGCCTTGCTTGTGTCTACAATCGCCAACCAACAATAATAATGAAAATTGTCAAACAGGTTGGAATCATTACATGATGTTTGCAATTAACAAATGGAGACAGAATTACATTACATTTCCCATCAAAAGGGTGAATATCATGGTTTATCAAAACCATAGGCTCAAAAAAGTTGATTCAATGGAAATGGTGGATGGCCACTGAGATCCACCTGGATCACAAGGATGGATTTGAAAGGATGTCCGAACATCCTATTTACTTCAAACAAGCCACCAAATGATAGAGGTAATATTGTCGTTATCTTTTGATAAATATAGTTGCATATTTTTTTGTCTTATTTAATTCACATGTAATTTATTGTAACATTTTGCTTCAATTATCTAACTATTATTGTCGATTGTTTTATAGATATTGGCACATATGTTGGGGATGAGCCTTCCTAATAGGACGACGAGATGGATGATGCAACTCAACAACCCATTATGTTTTCGATTCCCTCAACCTCATCCAGAGGTTGAGGGATGTTTCTCATTCCACTTCATCTGGTTCATCTTCTGAGGATGATGCTCATAATCCTCGACTACATGATTCTCCACCACCTAGTCCTCTACTAGACTGAGCGACATCCCCTCCACCACCACCACCACCACCTCCTCCACATGTGTCACTAGTTGCACCATCCATTAATCCTCCTCCTCCACATGATCCTAGTGGAGAGATATATCAGACTCTACTTTTGTCATTGCTATCTGACATGGGTACAGATAGACCCTCTACCTATGGTAACAGAGGTACTGATGCCTCTGGCTCTAGTGGTGGACCTAGCTAATAGTGGTACTTGACATGTATATTGATTGTTGTATATTTGACTTGAGATATATATATGTCATTTTATTGATTTTGATGAGATGTATATTTTACATGTAAATTGATATGTATATCACTCATTTATATTATGTTTTTTCATATCATGTTGATGTTGTTGTTGTTTGATTTATAAAATGTATTATGAGTACGCTAATGATTAACATTATTAATAATTTCTCTATTTCTAAATTAAATTTGATATGCATCACTTATTTAAATTTAGAGTTTCCATAAATGTTTAACTTTGGTTTTATGAAATCGTTTAATTTGAATTGTGATTGAACAAACTTATAACTGTTAATGTTATATAATGTTTAACTCTTCTTCAAGGTGAATTGTTTGGTGTCCAACAAGATACAATATGTTGATTAAACATATTTACAAACAAAAATACGTAAATATGACGAGTAAAATGATTGTGATTTGAATAATTATGTATTTTTCATATATTGTAATAATAACATTATGATATACTTATTCACTAACACTATAATATAATTATTCACTAATAATAATGATATTATTTTATTAATTTTTAAGATTCTAATATTACAAGATAAAGTTCCAATTTATTGTTTGCTAAAGTCACAATTATTATATTTTATTATATTTTAATGTTTCCAAAATTTTTATTAATTTATATTATTCAACCATTATAATATATTAAATTTATTTAATTAATTTTAAAGTATAAAATATAAGAATAA
Source organism: Picea glauca (assembly GCA_000966675.3). Lineage (NCBI taxonomy): Eukaryota > Viridiplantae > Streptophyta > Pinopsida > Pinales > Pinaceae > Picea > Picea glauca. The sequence continues at coordinate 695,843 of JZKD02S0189163.1, read as the reverse complement.
TAATAAATTTTGATATATACATTTTTTATGAAATGGTTTTATAATTTTTAACTCAATTATCAATTTTATGAATCTTTTATTAAAAAAGTATGTAAAATAATTTAAGTATCTTTAGAATCTTCTAATAGAAAAGTATGCTAAGTATTATATTTGGTTGATTTTGTATTAAAATGTACAAATATTAGATTTGGTTAATAATTGAAAAAATTATCTTTCATTTATTTTAATATTAACGTTATAACAATTATTCATAATTAAATTTATAATAGTTTTATTTGATAATTTTTATTAATTAAAAATTATAGTTAATTAAATTTAACTGATTAGATATGAAAACAAAATCATTATAACAATGAATATTGATATTTAGAATTGGTTTTAAAAGAAGTTATGATTTTTTACTCTACTATCAACTTTATGAATCTTTTCATAAGGAAATGTAAGTATTAGATTTGGTTAGTGAAGGAAATAATTAATTTGTTAAAGTTAAAAGAATATTATATTAATATTTAAAAATACAAGAATATTAATAAAACTCAATAAACAAAAGTCCTTGTGTAGATGTTATAAGATTTATTATCCATTTTTTATGTAATGATTGTATCTAACATGGGTGTAGATGCATCAATATATTCACAACAAACAAAATGATTTTATTGTTGCATTAGCATGCGTTGTAATGTTTTGGTGATTTTATTATCACTTGTCAATTCTTCTTTTTGTAAGTGTATTAATCGGCAATGCGTTATATGATGGTTTCCTTGTTTTTTTAAAGATATCAATCTTTGTTTTCCATCGTAACAACTTGGCTAGTAAAAGTTGGATTGTTACTTTTTCAATGAAAACCCAATACGACCATTCATATATAACCAAATTTAAGGTGCCCGAGTTGGTTCGAGATGACTGGGGCTAGGGTTTGATGTACGCGGAGCACTAGGACCTCATAATCCCTTAATCAAGCTTGTTCTGAAGTAGGTATCTTCTTTGTAGATTGGGAAATTAAAAATCCTCTCATGGAAGCGACGAAGGGGGTGCAAACCCCCTCATACAACAATGTGGTTGCCAACAAACAACTAGGGGAAAAAAGCATGCAACCGCCATTCTAGCCGCCAACTCACCTCGGGGAGCATAATTTATAGGATGAGCAATTTGGCAAAACAATGGATGTGGAAGTAGAAACCTCCCATCCAAAAGTGACTAGCATGTGGGATCCAGGGAAATGCATTCCACTGGCGACCACAACACCAAGGTATGTAATCAACTCAGCCAGAGTGGGAGAACACACTCAATTCATGAATGAACACACCCTAATAGGAACTTTTTTGGGACTATGGCCCTCTGAGTGAGACTTAATGCAATGGATCAAAATATGGTGTAACCCTAAGGGTCATTATGACCTTCAGTTGGGATCCAAGGGTTTTTTCACAATCATCTTCTTCAATCTTAAGGACAAATACCGTGTCTTTAAAAATGGCCCATATTTTTTCAACTCTGCGGGGTTGTATCTAAGATTATGGACAGATCGCTTCAGTCTAGAAAAATAATACTTCTCCTTTGCACATGTTTGGATCTGCCTCTACTCCCTACCTTAGGAATTTTGGTTGGAGGAAATCCTCACAGGCGTTGGCAACACCCTTGGTAGGTATGTCAAATATTCATAGGCTACATGACATAGAAGGTACACCTCATATGCTCGTATTTGTGTTTACCTACGAGTATCCCTTTTGTTGTAGGAATTTCCATGAACATCGATATCTCTTCAGGGTTTGTCCACTAAACACCCCTCTGCATCCCTCTGAGGATGAGCAAAATGAAAAAAAAAATATTTTTACCCAGGTGCAAGGACAAAAGAAAACAAACCACAAAAAATCAAGCCAAGGACAAAGCAAAAATCCTTCCATCAACAACTCTTTTGAAATTTTAAACCAACTGCCAGACTCCCAAGAGGTGGAAAACCCCCACCATCATGAAAATCAAGGCAACACAAAAGGTAAAGAAAACCAGATTACAGAACCAGTCTTGGAACAAATAATACAACCTGGATCTCCGGTTCAAATGGAGGCGGACGAATTCACAGAAGATGCGGGAGATATGGACATGACTGTAGATGAAAGAGACCTGACAGACATAGACCTAGAGAGGCTTACAACAAGAAGGAACTGGAAACTCTCCCTAGAGAGAAAATTTGCAAGGTCCACAAAGTTTGTATTGACTCAAGAGTAGGTGCAACATCTTGATCGGGTAGTGGACTGAGAATATGATTGTTACAAGGAAAATATCTATGGAAAGGGGTAAACCATAACATAACGACACCCAGAAATCAACTCTAAGCTCAAGTATGCTAGATAAATAGAAATGCTAACAAGAGAAGGATAAGAGCCTACCTCATTCAGATGTCCAAAGAAGACCTCGATTGAGCTCATGAATGAAATATTAATGCCTGCAACTTGTCCTCAAAAATCAAGATATACAATCATATAGAAATTTAGCATATAAACTAGCATAATCCATTAAAATGTATAACAAATATGCCCATGAAAAGTAATGTAAATATTTGTGACATATAATTGGACGAGAAAATAGTATTTCTATTAATGTAATCAACATAAGTACATAGGTGACAAACTTTTGTAACGACACATACCGGAATCGAGAAACCAATTCCCTCCAGCTGGGCCTTCACCACTTCAGTCTTCCACAAAGGCAAGCTCACAAGTAGTAGGATTCAATGAGGTTCTCCATCTCAAGATAGGAAGAGCTTGGGGGTCGAACACAAGAAGTTCAGACTTTCAAGGACAAACAGATGAAGACTTAGATTTCTCAATATGGGTAATAAAGAAATCTAATGTTATCCAATCGACATTGTTGCCATTAGCTAATCTAAATGTTATTGGTAAATGCAACATTTTGAACATCATATTCAAATTTGATCCGTGCACTCTACTAGTACTAGGTTGCTCCTCAAATGACACAGTCATCTTTGTTTCCTCAATCATCTCATTGCAACAAAGTGCCAACCTCTCTTCATTCCTTCTCAACTACCACAAATTGCAGATACTTCAAAACACCAGAGCGATATTCCACATAGTGTTTGCTACATCAACTTGCATATCTATGCATGTACTTCCACGAGAACCTTACACAACAAATTGATCCACCATGAGAAATCTAGGTAGACAAGTCAGATTCTGTCGCCGCAATACAAACATGTATGTTTGGCAAAGAAGCTATAAATCAATGCATTCATGACATCATTCTTCGTAATGGTTGCTCAATTGGCCCTTCACATGATTACAATCACGTAGTTCCATGTAGAGATTAACCTTTACATGGCTATACATAACAGTCCTAATGATGTGTCCTCCACTATGACCAACACACATCGATCATGTACCCAATCTCATATAGTTGAGTTTAAATCTCTAATGACCTTTTCATGACAAATTCTCATGAAGCAACACATGCACTTCTTCAATAAGTAGTAACATAATATTTTTTTTTAATGATTAGCAACACTGCAAACACACCATAGCACGAGGAAAAATCATGTTTGACAACATACAAACACGAAAGCCCATATCTGTTTTGATATCATATAGAGAAATAAAAGAGTAAACACCAAAATTATGTTGAGTGATCTATTATATCAAACAATGTTACATATGTATACATCAAACTTTGTCTTAAGATAAACATACTATCTTATCACAATCATAACTAGTTGAAAGCACATCTCAACCACACACCAATTTAAGAGCTACTCTAGTTCTCATCCAACAACCTCCTACACCCACTTACATAAACCCACTCAAAACAACCACTTACATAGACACACTCTACCTACTAATACATAGAGGGAAAAAAACCACTTACATAAAGACACACTCTACGTACTATGGATACTTACTATGGAGGATGGATGCCCTCGATATTCATATAATGCATTAATGTTCATATTGCAAAAAGGTCATATACATCCCCCTCATCATTTCCAAAAGCAAGCCAAATGTCAACATTATAGACTTTTATTTATTTATTTATTATTTTTAAATTTTCATATTTACAACAATAACTCAAAATAAAACAATCACAACTTTCTACTATTAAAAACAATATTCAATAAATTTCAAAATTTTAAAAACATTAATCTTTAATATATAATAATAAATTTCAAAATTTTAAAAACATTACTCTTTAATATATACTTTTACTTAAACTTTAGGAACTTAAAAAACTAGATAACACATACAAAGTCAAATGCTACTTCTATATACAACAACGATTTACACATTAGATTCACTTTGGAAGCTTCCTTAAACATGTTGAATGCCATGATCTTTGCATGAGTGACTTGTACACCATCCTTATCACAAAATAAACTAAGTATTTCATATTGGGTATGTAAATCAATATCATGTGCAAAACATCTACATGGTATCAATGTTTTCAAAGCCTATGAACACTGAGGGGCAAGATTTCTACAATGGAACCAAGATTGTTTTTGCAAAAATCTAATCGTTAAGAGACCAAGGGGGAGATTAGGAATTTATGGGGTTGTTGTGAAGTGGGTTAATTCAGGAGCAATCTTTCCTCTAGAGTTAATTTTCTGAGCATCTGGGTTGGTTTAAAATAGAGCATAATCCCTGGAGTAAGGTTTTGAAATGCATGAAACATTGATCCATGTGAAACTAGATTACCCCTAAAAATTTGACCGGATTCAAACCCATTTATTTTTGCTTGAAAAACAAAACTCGAAAGGAAAAATTGCTTGGAGCTAGGTTACTCCTCCTGGTGAGAGTATGGGGTTGGAGCAATGAAGTAGGAATCACTTTTGAAATTCAAGGTCTGTTCATCTAACTACCAACGCGTTGATTGCGGGTCAGTCGTCTTGTCAGAAATGTCACGTCAAAAGCGTTCCCGGTAACTGAACGCCCCGGTCTACCGGCAATGAAAGGGCTCTCCGGCGCCATCCTAATAGCATAGCTAATTTTTTTCGCAGTGTCGTAGTCAGAATGTTTTGCTTAATTTAATTCCGCACCAACTTACCATTATTACCAAACCATGTTTTAAGTTTTTATTAACTCGGGTGGCGTAGGTCTTAGGCTCTTCCATCCACAACTATAGCGCCACGACGGATACACATTGTGTATACTTCATTCGTTGATCCCAAATCCCGATTCCCCTGCCAGCCCATCAATCATAATTGTTTTGAGATGTAAGGAAGTTTACAGTGTTATTATACGCACGCCGGCTTATAATTTTAATGAATCGTAGTTAGTTGGGTTTTATTTTCCACTACTTAGTTAGTTGGGTAGTTAGATCTATTATTATAATAATAGAGACACATTTAATGAGTTATTTCCATTATTGAATTGGATTTTATTTTCCACTACTTAATTAGTTGGGTAGTTAGATCTATTATACTAATAATAGAGACTCATTTAATGAGCTCTTTTTGACTTTGTCTAATAGATCATTTTGTAATGTTATATAAAGGCCTAACAAGCCTTCTTATAATATCAAGTTACTCAGTTTTGCCCCTCTCACATTTTCTATTGTTCATTGTGAGATTCATTAGCTCTAAGTGATTTACTAGTAGTTAGTTTTAGAGGTGAGGCTCTTCTTTGAGTCTCACCTCCCAATTACTTCATTTACATGTTGTTTTTTTCCATGCTTCTTTTTATGCAAGATTCACGTTTCTAAGCTCCTCCCGTTTCGGCATTCAAGCCACCCAAATCTCAACCCTCGAGATCTAGATCACACCAAAGCTATGTTGAGTGATCTATTACATCAAATAATGTTACATATTTATACATCAAGCTTTGTCTTAATATAGACATACTATCTTATCACAATCATAACTAATTGAGAGAACATCTCAACCATATGTCAATTTAGGAGCTAATCTAGTTCTCGTCAAACAACCTCCTAAAACCACTAAAAAGGGCTACTCATGTAGAGACACAATCTACTTGCTAATACAATAACAAATTTATGTGGATAAATATTAGCACACAAGACAAGTAGGAATTAATAATTCCAACACTCCCCCTTCATGAGCACTTGTCTTAATCTTTGTCAGGTCAGGTCTTCATCATCATCTGGACCTTTGCAACACAATCTCCTCTAGATACTAAAGATGGTCCTTATCAATGAAGTTTGTCTTATGGTTTGACCATGGGCTTGCTTCTTGTAGAAATCATCAATTTGTAAAAGTCCATATAAAGGAACAACTAACCATCGAAATACACGAGTGCCTAACCATTGTAATTATTGGTCTAGTAGGAAGTCCTTCACATGCATGGTTCATTCAACTCCTCGATAACCTCCCCTTGAATGTGAAAACATCTCCATAAACAATTTCCAAGAGCTAACCAATGCAACTGATTCACTCAATCTCGATTTCCATCTATCCCTCAAGTCTTACCTCATTTTGACGCATAGAACAAAATGTGTACAAGTTTTTGGTCCCATAACATCACCTAGAGTCGACAACCAACATATGGTCCACTCATAGAGCATTTAACTGACACTTGACCCACTCCTCCAAGTGTTAACAACTCCTTATATGGGTGAACAACCTCCCTCTTTAGGGAAAACCAACAATTAATGCAATAGGTGTTGACTTCAATGGCTCAACTTAACTATGCCATGTGGATGTGCATCAGGTACCCTCATGCTCAAGTAAGATTGAATGACAAGTTTGACTTATGTGCCCAAGCACAAGGATGCACATACATATGTCCTAGTTAATTTGAACTCACCTATTCATCATAGAGACCAAACCTTGCAGATTGGGCATATCATAATTGAGGCCATCTAGTTTTTAACTTGAGCACACCATGACATCCTTCATTCGACATGGACATACCAAGCAAGCTATCCATCTCATCTTGGACACACCAAGCAATCTTTTATCTTAGACACACCAAACAAGCTATCAACTTAGATGCACCAAGGGAAAACAAAAAACAAATCCTCGATGTGGCTTTTCAAAAAGACTTGTAGTGGATTCTTATATATTTCCATATCACATGGCCTTTTCTCTTCTCCTTTTACATGGCTTGGAAGCGTCTCATCAACATACCTTATCTTTGCACACTTGCACAACTAGACAAGCTTCATTTACTTGTTGACTTTCCCAAAAGGACACACTAGTTGTCACTACAATAGATAGCCTTCTCTCTGTCAACACTACAACATATCCAACCACAAATTGGGGTTGCACATAGCCAACAAATCATCACACGGGCTCAATTAATCATGGATACATGGAGGCTTTAACATGCCACTCACAACAATTCACAAACAAATCAATGGAGGACTTTAAGCAACAAAATTTTTGCTACAAACAACACATCCAAATTGCCCCTACTAGCATATCAGTCATAATCATTTTCAACAACCCGGTGAAAAAGTACCACACACCAAATAATTTAGGTGATGTGACATACATGAACCAATCAAACCAATTGGTAGCCAAAAAGAAAAAAGAAAAAAAAACAATTAGATTGACTCTCTCCATGCTACATTAGCAACTCATACAATCCCACGAACAATAAAGAAATCTAATGTTATCCAATCGACATTGTTGCCATTAGCTAATCTAAATGTTATTGGCAAATGCAACATTTTGAACATCATATTCAGATTTGATATGTGCACTTTATTAGTACCAGGTTGCTCCTCAAATCACACAGTCATCTTTGTTTCTTGAATCATCTCATTACAACAAAGTGCCAACCTCTCTTCATTCCTTCTCAACTACCACAAATTGCAGATACTTCAAAACACCAGAGCGATATTCCACATAGTGTTTGCCACATCAACTTGCATATCTATGTATATACTTCCATGAGAACCTTACACAACAAATTGATTCACCATGAGAAATCTAGGTAGACAAGTCAGATTATGTCGCCGCAATACAAACATGTATGTTTGGCAAAGAAGTTATAAATCAATGTATTCATGACATCATTCTCCGTAATGGTTGCTCAATTAGCCCTTCACGTGACTACAATCACGTAGTTCCATGTAGAGATTAACCTTTACATGGCTATACATAATAGTCCTACAGATGATGTGTCCTCCACTATGACCAACACACATCGATCATGTACCCAATCTCATATAGTTGAGTTTGAATCTCTCATGACCTTTTCATGACAGATTCTCATGAAGCAACACATGCACTTCTTCAATAAGTAGGAACACAATGGTTTTTTTTAATGATTAGCAACACTGCAAACACACTATAACACAAGGAAAAACCATGTTCTACAACACACAAACACTTAGACCCATATCAATTTTGATACTATGTAGAAAAATAAAAGAATAGACACCAAAATTGTGTTGAATAATCTATTATATCAAACAATGTTACATATTTATACATCAAACTTTGTCTTAAGATAAAAATACTATCTTATCACAATCATAATTAATTGAAAGCATATTATAACCACACACCAATTTAAAAGCTACTCTAATTCTCATCTAACAATCTCCTAAACCCACTCAAAAACCCACTCACATAGAAATACACTCTACGTACTAATACATATCACATAGAAATACACTCTACGTACTAATACATAGAGGAAAAAAACCCATTCACATAAATACACACTCTACTTACTATGCTATGGAGGATGGATGCATGTTCATATAGTGAATTCATGTGTCATATACATCCCACTCATCATTTCCAAAAGCAAACCAAATGTCAACATTATAGACTTTTTATTTGATTTATTATTTCTAAATTTTTGACAATTTTAACTCAAACTAAAACAATCAGCACTTTCTATTATTAAAAAGAATATTCAACAAATTTCAAAAACATTAATCTTTAATATATAATTTTACTAAAACTTTAAGAACTTAAACAATTAGATAACACATACAAAGTCAAATGCTACTTCTATATACAACAACGATTTACACATCAGATTCACTTTGGAAGCTTCCTTAAACATGTTGAATGTCATGACCTTTGCCTTTCCATGAGTGACTTGTACACCATCCTTATCACAAAATAAACTAAGTATTTCATATTGGGTATCTAATTCAATGTCGTGTGCAAAACATCTACATGGTATCAATGTTTTCAAATCCTATGCAACACTGAGGGGCAAGATTTCGCAAAAATCTAATCGCTAAGAGACCAAGGGGGAGATTAGGAATCTATGGGATTGGTGAGAGTATGGGGTTGGAGTAATGAAGCAGGAATGACTTTTGAAAATCAAGGTGCGTTCATGTAATACAAACGCGTTGATTGCGGGTCAGCCGTTTTGTCAGAAACGTCACGTCGAAAGCATTTTTGGTAACTGAACGTCCCGGTTTACCAGTAATGAAAGGCTTTTCTGTTTCGTCTTAATAGCATAGTTAATTTTGAGTGGCGAAGTTTGTATAATTTCAGTGTTTTTCTTTTAAGGTTTTTTGATCACTTTTTCTGTTTGATTTTGCCCCAAATGATGAATGATTGGATCTACAGATTTAAGTAGCTAAGTTTGTATAATCCAAATTCCTCAAAGATTTTTCAACACACTTGAATCCATTTATGTATTCAAAAAAACAATTTAAACAACAAACAATAGAGATTTTGTCCAAATTTACATTACCAGAAATTCTAACCAATTCCAAAATATAACCAATTTTTTTTCACAGTGTCTTAGTCAGAATTTTTTGCTTAATTATTACCAAACCATGCTCTTAAGTTTTTATTAACTCGGGACTGCGTAGGTCTTAGGTATAGCGCCACGACGTATACACATTGTGTATACTTCATTCGCTGATCCCGAATCCCGATTCCCCTGCCAGCCCATCACTCATAATTATTTTGAGATGTAAGGAAGTTTACAGTGTTATTATACGCACGCCGGCCTGTATTTTTAATGAATTGTACAGGTTAATTGCAAGATATGAATGCCCACTGAAGGTTTCACCTGTAATAGGACAAAAGCCATGAAGGAATTAAAATCCGAAATCCCAAGCAGACCAGAGCGAGGATTAAGCATGTTCACGAGTTTTCTAAGTCGGTATATCTGCAGCACACCGAATTGCCCAAACCGCAAACGCTCGAATTTTGCTTTTCTCGATCTCAATACTCGACTTCACCAGTGGATCTCCAACCAATTTGTTTTTTATTTGACACCAATATATATAACTGGAAATGACGACTGGGATTTGGTCTACAGGTATTTACCTGTAGCGCATTGTGTCCGTATTGGTGGGTTTGGATACTTGTGCATTCGGCTTTCGTCTCATTAAAGTAAAAGCCAAGCATGATGGAGCAATATGCAGCCTGCTGTTAAGCATAGAATGCCGTGGTAGGTTGTATATACAGAGTCAGATATATTTCAGCCTATATATTAAGGTGATTCTACAGTGTATATATTACCTATCGCAGTATTCAATATTGCATAACAGGCTGTATATTATTAGTCATAATGACAAATATAATAGTTTTGGCAGTCCAACAGTAGAAAGTGATCTGATTGTGTATATACCACCTGCAGCAGCATTCAATGTTGCATAGCAAGCTGTATATTGCTGGCCAACATGATGGCAAGCATGATAGTTTTTGCAGGCCAACTGTGTAATATAGGTAGCATGGAGTATTGTATTTTGTTATAAGTAAATGCAGGTGCTGAGTGGACCACTGAAACTGGAAATTTCCATCCAACTTCCAAAGTACTTAATTTATGAGAATTTGGTGGAAAAAAATCACAATTCATCTTTGAATGTATTTAGAGGGCACCAAAATTTGGAAAGGAAACAAACAATCAGAGATTCATGAAACAAACTATACTCCTACAGTTTAGTTTATGCCTTTATGGACAAATTCACAATTCAGTGTCTGCACAAAAAGATGTGAGTGATGTCACGTGGATCATCAATAAAACAGATAAATATTCTCCTCTTAATTTAGTTTAAGGGGAAAAAAATGTTCAGAATGCAATAATTAATTTAATTAATGACAATCTGCTTACAATAATTAATTTAATTTGTTTAATTAATGATAATCTGTTATAGATAATCATTGTCTAATTGTTTTAGGTTTTGTTTTTTTTGGAATTAGGCTATATCAATTTGTATTAAATTACTATTTTCTGTTGTTTAAAATCTATTTTTGAATGCAGAAATGAATCCAGCATGTTGAAAAAATCTCTGTGGCATTATCGGCTAATCTAACAATTTATCACCGGATTTTGGGCAAATATCCCTGGAAAATATCGTCAGAAAAAAAACAAAAAGTAAAAGGTTTAGACTAGGACTTATTAAAAGTTTGAAACTCTCAACTGATTTTTTTCTTTTACAAAATAAAGTTGAAGCATAAATATTAATGCAATTTTATAAATACGGGTAAAATTCAAAGCATCTATCAATGTCACAATGCATATCAATGAACACTAAAGAGGTTAATTTTTGGATTATTAGAAGGCTAGGGACTATAGCATTCACCTTGAAGTTAAGGATAGTTGACTTCTTATCACTTACCTAGGACTTGGGTTAAACTTTCTACAAAATGACAATTTTTTCGGGGACATTTGCCTGAAATCCAATGAAAAATTGTTAATATTCGTAGATTTGAGTGATTATTTTTGTATAATCCGAGTGCATCATGTGTTTTTCAGCATGCTGAATCCATTTTTGCATTCAGAAATGGATTTTGAACAACAAAAAATAGCGATTCATGTAAATTTATATTGCCGGATTTCGGTGAAAAAAACCATTTTGTATAACAGACAACATCCTTAGTTTTCATATATTACTCGGTGCATTTTGCTATGTTTTTTCAATAGACTTCTCATTACTTTATCTCTTTCACTAAAAAAATTCCAAAGTTTCTAGAATTTTTTTTATTAATTCAAACTTTTTTTAAAACAAATTTATTTTGGTAATTTTCCAATTTGATGTATGAACATTTTCAATGGTTCAAACATAATGATGTGATTTAAATACCACTGGTGTAAACGATTTTCTTTTCCTTATTTGTCATAGTTAATAAAGAGTTTTAAAAAATAAAATGATAAGTGGTCAATTTTGAGGCTATGTCGGGTCACTGCACTCAATGTAATAATTGGTCCTGTAGTCAGAGGTTTGACATTAGATCAATGATGTTCATGCAATTGATGCTCTGATCAATGATGTTCATGCAATCGAAGTTGTGTGTGTCCACGTCTACTCCTCACTGTGTTTGCTTCTCATTGCCTCAAAAGCCAAAAGGTACACATCAATTCCTCACCACCTTGAAAGCCAAATGGAGAAGCAAGGAAATAAGGAAGATAGAAATCACAGAAGATTGCACCTAGACATGGACAATGAACGATAGTGAGTGTTGAACGTGACTGATGAGATTTTCTTCATTCAAAAATTAGACTGATGAGATTTGCTTCATTCAAAAATTCAACGTCTCCCTGTCTTGAACCTATATTCAACATTACCTCAAAATTATTTCTATTTTGAATGATTTGTCCTCTTGTTCAAAATTGGATGTAGCATTTTGTTACGAGGAAAATTACTCTATGGCATGGGGTAAACCACAATAGACAGAAATGACTGCAAAAATCAACTCTAATATCAAGTACGCTATGTAAACAAATATGCTAACAAGACAAGATAAAGAGCCTACCTTGTCCAGATGTTCGATGAAGTCCATTGTTGAACACTTGACTCAAAGCAATACACCTACAACTTGTCCTCAACAATCAAGATACACAAGCATATGGTGATAATATATAAAGTTAACACAGCATAATCCATCAATATTCATAACAAATACGTTGATGGAATAACAATTCATATATTTGCAAGACATTAATTGGACGAGAAAAGAGTTTTTCTATTAAAATGTAATCAACAAAAGTGTATGAATGACAAACTTTTGTGTCAGCACGTTCGGAACTGAGAAACTAAGTCCCTTCCAGCTAGGCCTCCACCACTTCAATCCTCCACCAAAGGCAAGCTCATATAAGAGAGACAATGAGATTCTCCATAAAAAAAGGAATATCTTGGGGGTTGAACACTGTGTTCAGACTTAAAAGGACAAAGGGATGCAGACTCAATATGAGGTGAATAATTTCTCCAAAGTAACTTTGCTCTCAAAGTTGAATTCTTTCTCCTTCTTTCCACAGCTTGGATATGGCCCATTTATAGCCTTCAAATGGAACTGAAGGGCCAAGTCGGAGCATTTCCAGTATATGGAAGGCCAAAGATCATGGATCTTGTGACGTGACATGGAAACCTGACACCATTTTTTAATTTTGGGCACAAAACCTGATGTACGCGGGATGTAATGGTGCAACCTGCGTATACGCATGCTGCAAAGCTGTTAGGGTACGTACATGTGGAAATTTTTTATTTTTTAGCTCTGGGAATTACAAAAGGGACTTCAAGTCTGCATAGGGAAATGGAAAAGGCCTTCTGAGCAAGTTGTATGGCGTGAGTCAAATCTTGATATAACTGATGCCCCCTAATGTGTGAGGTCAGACGAGTATCTGCGATGGTCGAAATACATTATAAATCCCAGAAGTGGAGTAATAGAGACTCAACGGGAAGAACTAGTTGCTCATTACAATATTATAATATATAGTGACTTTGCGCACATGGCTGCCAATTTGAATTACACTACAGATCCATGTGAAAAGATATACCAATTAGCTACTCATGGCCATGAATATGAAATACAAAGTAGACACATGTCATAGTCACGAACACGGCCCAGTGAAGACCAGTCTCAAAACCAATATGAAGATATATGTATACAATGGAGTATAATTTGATCTCCCATGATAACTGAAATCATAGGTGTTGGTCCAATGAATGTTAGCAACAACTCGAGAAAGATGCTACTATAGCTGATGTCTTCAAGTCTTCTACACGATCCGCCAAAAGTGAAAGTCTGCATTATATGAATAGAGGAGTTGAAGTCGAACACAATGAGACTTCGTTTGATTACCGGTCATCAATGAATACCGTTAACAAATGTGAGATAACCTACCGATAATGAAAGCATGTATCAAGGCACTGAGTACATTCTTATAAGTGTGAATAAAGGATTTGAGGTCGAACACTCAAAGAATCCATCGATCAGGAGACATTGATGTATTCCCAATTGTTGATTGCGAGAGAACTTGCCACTAATGACTGCAAGCCTCTAGGTACTTATAAAGACTCTAGGTCTCGGTTCCATAATAGATGAGCTGAAGTCGATGGAAGGAGACTCCCTGAAAGGAGAGCATTAAGGCATATCTCATCAGTCAACACGAGGTATAAAGCAGTAGCTTGATGATTTGGATGAACTCGGACGAAGAACATGTTTCACGAAGAAACGACCCTTTGCGTCTTTCGCGTGCACCAGATGCAAGTAGTGTACGAAAAAGAACCTCTAAATAGGATCCAATAATGAAAACTGCCGACAAAGATGAGGAAACCACCAATAAGAATAATGGTATCCAAGACATTGCACGAATCCCAATGTGTGAATAGATCTCTTGTCGTCGAACACAAGGGAAACCCCCCAGTCAGTGACCAGTTAGAAGATGTCCACTGTTGGGTTCAAGCTTACCTACCCATAATGAAAGTAGGATCAGGGTGCATAATAAGACTATAGCTTCATGTGATTCTGAGATACACTGAGGGTATGACCGACATGCAAAGTCAAGAGTTCTGAGGAGTGGCCGACACAGGTTTATAGACATCCTTTGAACAAGAGCATGAGACATATGAAAGACTCTAGCAACATAGACTCGATAATGAAACTTTGTGATGCAGGAGACACCAATCAAACTCTCCATAGGGACTAGAAGAGTAACCAGTCGGAGGAGTAAACTCTAAGTAATGAGCTCAACTTCCTAAGGTTATGCCAAAACCCAAACTTCAGATGACAAATGGACTCAAAAGTTTGTGCTCTGTTCAAAGGCAACACGATTGCTGCCAGCATAAGACAATATTTTTTTTATGCCCGTATTTTTTTGTTTTTTAATAGACAAATGAATGTTATGATACAAGAGAGGAAACGAGTGTCACGAGTAAGCAACTAGTTCCAAAAGTGGAACATACATATTCTCAATGCGAGGGGGCGCATGCAGGACATGGACACTCGGGGGAATGTTTCATCTTATGGTACAGGTTGTCAAGATGCAAAGGATATAAACAAGGTTCTATTTGGCCGATGATGCAAACTGTTGAGGTGATAGGATTATAATGTGAAAGCGGGAACCAACAATAGGCTCAATACTTCGAGCAAGAGAATGAGATGCAATTACAACTTAACTCCAAAGAATGTCATTTTTTATAAATTTAGTCCCCTAGGCCCGAAAATGTATAAAACAATACCTAGGAGAACTCTTCTAGCCACTGGTGACTAGAGTATTCCTTTTTCGAAATTAGTCTACTTGGTTCGAAAAAGGGTTAAACTTACACCAAATAGACTTCCTTTCAAATCCAATTAACGAGTGTGAAAGAGACAAGTTCACTCGACAATCTTTTCATTTTTTGAGAGAGTCAGAAAAGAGCTTAAACAAGACTCGAGGATGTTGTTCTAAGCAGCATATGATGGGGGAGGCCAAGGCTCTCGTGCAATACTTTTGTCGAAAGTCAGTAACTCACAGATAGTTGACACAAGCTTGGGAAAACCCAAAGATTTCCAAGTCGAAGAGGATAAAAGACTTGCAGAGGTTACCTTATCTACAATATATCGAAGAATGCCCCTTATCTGGAAGGGTGTAGAAGAAGGAAGTCGAGGCTCTACAAGATCATTCCAATCAAAGGAAACCACCCTAGGACTTGGAGGGAGCGTACTCGAAGAGAGTGGAATGCTCCCTTGTGCAGAAGGTACAGAATTAGAAATGCTAAGGACATGGTCGAAAGAATCATCACCCCTCAAAAGAAGAGTGGGATTGACTGAAGATTGCATCGACAATGTGACTTCCTTAGACTTGTCACTCTCCAAGAGAAGAGTGGGATCGACCGAATATTGCATCAGCACAACCACTTTTTCAACTAAAGAAGGTTTAGAAGGTTGGGAAACCAAAGACGACTCGGAACCCGAAGGGCCCCCAGGCAAGGACCACACTTCTTGTACCATAGCAGTAGCATGACACAAATGAGTAAGGTGATATTCTTTGCAAATCCTACAAAGGAACTTGGGCTTACGTCTTATACTTCTAGGCTTCTCAATCGTATGAATGCCACTAGCATGACTTGTAGTGGTTGGTGACATGCTCCCAGCATGACTTGCAGAGGCTAGTAGAAAATCTCCAACATGACTTGCAGAGGTTGGTGATGAATGCCCAACATGAATAGCAGAGGTTGGTGATGAACCGTCAACATGACTAGCATAGGTTGTTGATGAACCCCCAACATGACTAGCAGAGATTGGTGATGAATCCCCAACATGACTAGCAAAAGTTGGTGATGGATGTGCAGAGTGACTAGTAGTCACTAGAGTTGTGCCCCCAACATGACATGCAACAGTTGGTTGCTGGTATTCTACATGACTTGCAGAGGTTGTTGACCTATCTCCAACATGACTAGCAAAGGTTGGTGATATAATGTCAGTGTGACTTACAGTGACTGGACTGGTGGTGGCGGTTGGTTGCGGCATTTGAGACCAAGGTTCCAGGAAAGACTGGTTTTGAGAAATCATAGGCTAGGAAGGGTTCTGGTATACACCATGGCCTTGTCTGGCAGAATAATATCCTCCTCCAAACTTATTCATAAAGGGATGTAAGAGCATTGACACCGAGGAAGCCGCTTGGGAAGAGAAAGCGCCATGACAAGGGTTACTCATGTGAGGATATATGTTTCCCCCATACGAATGAACTTTGTGAAGGGGGTTGCCCATACTATAAAACTGACTCCCCCTGGATGAAATACCAGAGGATAGATGAAGGTCCGCCATGGGAAAAGCGTTCGTAGGAACTCGCATAGTGGAAGAAGGATAGATGGATGGGATGTAATAGGTAGATTGACCACCCATTTGAGCACTTTCTCCTGGAAAAGTGAAGCTAGGATTGGATCCATAGGAAGGAAGATTCCAACCTCATACCCTAAGAGTTGGTTGAGGGATATGACTCCCACCAAACAAAAAGGGAGAATAAGGAGGCATCATGCCCCCAGACGCAAAAGTGTGAAGATATGTCTGGCATACCATGAGAAAGATGATTAGAGGCCCAAGGTATTGTTTGAGTATCATGATTCGGTGTACCACTCGGAAATACAAAAGGATTCGTCCCCATGGAATGAGCAAAGATCATGGGTTGGGTAGTGCTAACTGAGGGAGTCACGGGGACTCCACTAACCATAGCAATGAAAACTCACGACACAATACAAAATCCTAAGGCCAACTAATAATCAAAGAGCACACCAAAATAAACAAAAAGGGACAATATGCACACAAACAGAATAAAGTGGTTGAAAGAGGCCTCCCTCCCTAGGTATGCCTCACCCAAGAGGGGCCTGAGACTCCCTTCAAAATATCAGAGGTATCATAATCAGTTATAAGGGCCCTCATGGGCTTAACAACCAGTCGGTTAGATCCCCCCAGAGAGATAATCCTCCATAAATGTTGTGTGTTGTCTGACCCTTATCTGACTCAGGGTACCTGCAGAATAACCCCTGCAAGTAACCTACGTGGCTACCTATGTAAAGCAACTAAATCCACCACGATATAACCGATGAGTAGGCGAACAGTCATAATTCAAGTCTATCGTATGGGCAGGGTAACAAAACTCGAAATCTCGAAATCACCGCCTCTCACAGAAGTAAAGGTACTAGCAAGACCCCCATATACGAATAGATCCCTAGAAATATCTTTGACGCTAAGAAGGTATTGGAGGGATATCTCCTCAACCGACTTCATGCCACCCCGTGCTTAACTCTGGTGTGAGTGGAGCCTCCTGATGTCACCAATTAACCAATGGATTTCACCACTCCCTTAGTTAGACACATATGTTGAGTTTAATAGCCTTGGAGAAGTTTACTCACAACATCCTATTCCAAGGCTCTAAATCTTAGGTTAGTTTGTGCACCCTAAAAAATAAAATCGTTTCTAATCAAATTTAAATTTATCAGTGTTACTTTTAGTGGCTTTGCTTACTCAAAAGATGTGGTCGTGAAACTGATGATGTTATGACTCATCAAGTAAAAGAAATGAATATGAATATAATGCAAAGTACTAACTCCAATTTTCAATAAATTATAAGCTTTTCAAAATTGCAACTTTCAATTCAATTCTACAATTTCAAATAAGATGCAATCTTTCCATACATGTACTAAGATCAACGATAAGAAACCAAAAGATCAAATGCCAACAATGCAAAATGTATATTTTTTGTCTTTTCAATATAAAAGAATGAAAATGCAAGGATTGAACATCATCTTGATATAAAGACCCCACTGTATGTAAACAGAGACAAACCAAGTAGAGTATCAAGAAGAAAACATCCAGCCCGGGATGCAAGGACAACCAATGAAAAGGATGATGAGAAAGAAAAACCGCCCGAAAATTCAACCAAAGAAAGGTTTCCTATCACTCTGCAGGCACTTAACAGTCATGATAGAGACCTAGAAGACTCAACAACCATCAAAACTTACCCATCAAACACCAAACTAAGCAATCATGAAAACAAGGATGATGTACATGACTGCCCATGAGAAAACCACATATATACGCTTCCTACAGAACTACAACTCGCGTATGTACATGATTGTCAGGGAAAAAACCATGTATATGTATTGAAACACTGTCAGGTTAAGGATAAGGCCAAGAAACTCATAATGAAAATGAACAGAGGTTTTCAAGCAATCAGACGACAAGAAAATCAAAATAAACGAGAGCAATCAAAGGAGAAAAACGCTCCAAACCCCAAAAAGAAGATTCAATCCCTAGTATGGTCTCCAATTATGTTACGAGGAAAATCACTTTATGGCATGGGGTAAACCACAACAGACGGAAATGACTGGAGAAATAAACTCTAATCTCAAGTATGCTACGTAAACAAATATGCTAACAAGACAAGATAAAGAGCCTACCTCGTCTAGACGTTCGATGAATTCCACCGTTAAGCACTTGACTCAAAGAAATACACCTACAACTTGTCCTCAACAACCAAGATATACAAGCATATGGTGATAATATATAAAGTTAGCACATATAATAGCATAATCCATCAATATTCATAACAAATACGCCCATGGAATAACAATTCATATATTTGAAAGAAATTAATTGGACGAGAAAATAGTATTTCTATTAAAATGTAATCAACATAAGTGTATGAATGACAAACTTTTGTGTCGACACGTTCAAAACCGAGAAACTAAGTCCCTTCCAGTTGGGCCTCCACCAAAGGCAAGCTCATATAAGAGAGACAATGAGATTCTCCATCAAAAAGGGAAGAGCTTGGGGGTTGAACACTGTGTTCATACTTAAAAGGACAAAGGGATGCAGACTCGATATGAAGTGAATAATTTCTCTAGAGTAACTTTGCTCTCAAAGTTGAATTCTTTCTCCTTCTTTCCACAGCTTGGATATAGCCCATTTATAGCCTTCAAATGAAATTGAAGGGCCGAGTCAGAGCATTTCCAGTATATGGAAGGTCAAGGATCATGGATCTCGTGACGTGACATGGAAACCTGACACCATTTTTTAATTTTCGGCACAAAACCTGATGTACATGGGTTGTAATGGTTTAGTCTGCGTATACGTATGCTACAAAGTTGTTAGGGCGTGTATATGTGGAAAATTTATATTTTTTAGCTCCGGGAATTGCAAAAGGGACTTCAAGTCTGCATAGGGAAATGGAAAAGGCCTTTTGAGCAAGTTGTATGGGGTGAGTCAAATCTTTCTATAACACATTTTTCATAATATCTTCATTGAAAATTATAGATATTACCATCAAATTACAAATAGGTCAATTAGGTGCTAGATATCTAATTCATATTTTTACTAATTTATGAATTTATGAATTATTTTACAACTATGTTATTTCGACATTGTATTCATTGAAATCTTGGGCATTTAGTTGCCTCTCGCCCAAAAATTTACTACACATTTTGAACTACGGCAAAGATACTCCTCTATCTACTAAATTTAGTCATCTTTTTGCTCTAATAACCTGATTATCGGGCTTAAAGTCCTTACCTTATTTGAAAACCTTCACCAGAGTAAAAATATCACCGGCTAAATGCAATCATTTCCTCGGCCCGTCTTTCTATTGTTTCACTTCAAGAACTCTGCAGAGCACAGACTCCAAATTGCTAAAAATGGTGTTCCTAAAACAAAATTGCTTGTCAGACCACCAATATGCATTGAAATCCGCCCACGATGATTGCATGCAGTATAGAGTGTCCTAGTGTAGCCATAATGTTGCCCATACATAAGAATATGATTAGTATTTGATAAAACTTACCAAAACTTACTAGTAAATTTTCTAAGTGCATAAAATCAACAATAATTATGTGAGAAGAGTTCATTGAATGGAACATGAATATGTTTTGAATATGGTTGGATAGTCTAATAACAACTTCAGTGGGTAGGTCGAGCTCTAACTATAGGGGAAACGTCGATGGTGGGGTCGGTGTTGGAGAGAAAGCCAGTTGTGAATCCTTCTATTACGATGTTATTGCGAAGACTAACTCATTGATGCGAGAAGAGTACACAGATCAATAACACAACCATCCAGACTCAGAAATATCACATTTGTAACTCCAAGGTGAGTAGTACCACCACCAACAATATAATATGATATTCACATATCATATTCTTTAAATTCTTCTGTTTTTCTTAACAGTCCACTGTTGTCAAAATCATCTATTATGTCTGCCAAAAGTTCTTCATCAAACAATATCATATGGTTGGGGACTCCATCCCTTCAAAAGGTTCAAAATAATATACTACGAAGTTGAGGAAATGAGCCATGGAAGATGTTGGATGTATGGGTTGACCCGGGTTCTACGTTAGTTCTCCAACAAAACCCTAGAAACCATTCGCCCCTCTGGTAAACCAACATGCAACACTGCGCACAGAGTGCACAACCCAGTCTCACTCGATATGGCTTATGGGTGATTTCATGACCCAAGTGTCTGCAATTATGGAAGGGATGGAACTCGTGGAAACATTAGGCCTATTATACTTCTTCTATTTCAACATTCATTCTACCATACCATCATTCATCATATCTACCATTCTATCCATTCAATAACATTCATTCTGCATAAAACATCATACTATTATATTGCGCGATGTAAATAAACTTCAATAGATTCATTCATTTAATTATTCATTCACCATAAAGCATATCAAATCAACAAAACACACATAGGGACACCATTTTTACCGTGGTTCACCCCCCTGGGCTACGTCCGCAAAAATCTTCTGCTTCTTATTATTATTCATCAAAATAGGTCCTGCGCTGCACACATTACATCAAAAGCCTATCATACTCTGTGAGGTTGACCAGTGTCGCACTAAGCTCCACAAATTGCAACTTGACCCTTAGTTACACTCCATGACTCTTCATACAACCAAAACTGATACTTCGACCCAAAACATATCAAAGACTCAAGACTCAGAAAGGTTCTCCAAAATAGGTTCTTCACACATGAGTTCTAAGATCTCACAATGATATCCCTAGCTACCTCCTACATCCTCTATTTATATTAAAAAAATGGGTAAAAACCCTTTACATTAACTACCAAAACCCTAACTCTAAGTGGACTCAACTTGTCCACATTTTAACTGCCTTCACGCGCTAATCCACAATTCTGTCGCATTGCTTTTCCTTAGTTCTCGTTGTGCACTGCTTTTTTGGTCCATTCTGCCTTGTTTGATGCATTGTATCTCGAACCTTACCCCAAAATTTCCTACTCCAATAAGGCCCCAACTCTAACTTGTGGCTCATCCCGAGCCACTCAGGCAGTGTGTGCCTTCTACACCGATTTCTCCAATGCCTAGAACTTCTTCGTGAGTGCATCTACTTGTGTTTTCACCTGCACACTTTTTTCTGTCAGGGTCTCCACCACCTGCATTGTGACGTGCTCCTTCAACACTTATATAATTTTCGAGTGTGCCTTCTCCCGTCTTCCTTTATTTGTTTCCAACTCTATTATCATATTCTTTTCTTGCTCATGAAGTAGCTCCAACCGAGTTTGTCTTGTATGTCTTTCTTCTTGGATTGTCTTCAATTTTGCTTGTAGATTATTCATTTCTTGCATGTCCTTCATTCTCTTCGATATAGGCATTGCCTTGTGTCTTTGATTTAAATCCTAAACTGCAGTATTCAACTTCTCTTCCCTCTGATCCAACTGTTGGATTCCTTCATCTTCTTTCAGGCTCATCCCTATATGTGCAGTCCTTTCATAGAGCTCTGCTACTTATTTTACTTCCAGTGCGATAATTTCGATGTGTTATGTTGCTTGTTGCTCCCTCTCTGATCTGACTTTTGGAGGGGGATTTTGTGTCAGATTCCCATCTAATTCTATTATCTCATGTTTGTACCCATCCATCTCCTGTGCTATCCTCTATATCTTTTCCTCCGCGCTAAGCTCTCCCACTAGTGCGTTGTCTGGAATTGTTTAGAATACTTCCTCAAGTCTTTGCTCCAATTTCTCTGCGCATTGTTTTTCCTCCTTACGTTTGATCTGCACTTCTTTGAGAGCTATTTCCAATACCTCCTTTTCTTCCTTAGTTGTCTCCAAGTTTGTTGCATCTGTCCTGGATCTGAATTGAACTTCTTATGCGACGCTCATCTACAACTTATACAACGCTTTGGTTGGTATCTTGGATATCACCAAGTCCAATCGTTCTACATCCTTCAAAGGTGTTTGCGTGGTGTCCTCTTCGACTTGTAGCATGCTTTGTTTTATCTGGAATGTCATGCTTCCCACTATTTTTGTCTACATTGTTTCCTTCTCTCCATATATTGTCTTTTGTTGTGCTGAGGCTTCTTGTTGTTTTGTTTCTTTTTGTTACGCTACCTTAATCTGGAGGCTTTCCAAAGTCTCCTTGACCTTCATCAATTTTTTTATGATTTCCTCTCTTTGTGATTTTGTGACGTAGAGTGCATCTTCTCCTTGGTCTTGCATCTTATCTTCCACTAACTCTATGACATCTTCAGTTATAGTGATTTGTATGGGCTTCTTCTGTTCTTTCATCTTCTTCCTTTGTTCTCCCATATGAATGGTTGATTTCCTTTTTGATGGTGTGTTTGTTTGCGCCAGAATCTTTGTTTCTTGGTTGTCCTTCCATTGTGTTGCTTTTCTCCATTTGTTTCCTCTACGCACTTAGTCCCTAACACTGAGGCCCTTGGTATTGTTTCCTTCTTTCTTGGTTTCTTTGTTGTTGTACCAGTAGCTATTGGTTTATTGCACTCTTTTGCTTTTCTATTGTTTTCTTTTGGGCTACTAGACTTATGTGATGTTCCAGCTTATGCTTTCTCTTTTCCCTTTGCTCCTTTCTTGATTGCTACTTGCACCTTCCATTGATCTAGTCATTTTGCTAGTACCCATTGGACTTCTTCTATTGTTATGCAATACTACATCTTTAGCCATGTCTTCTTAGGGCCTCTTATAGATTGTATCCATGTGTTATGCCTAGATGCCTTAAAATTCGCTATCCCCTCATGCTCCTTCACCATTTCAGTTGAAATTCTCCATGTATCTGCAATCTTCTCCCACATCTCTTAAATGTACATGCAAAAAATGTTTGAGTTGGATTTTATTTGCTTGGCATCTATGTTGTGTCGCATGGTTTCATATTTTGTTGCGCCACACTTTCCTCTTCTATCACAAAAAACTGAATACTTTGGTTTTTCCCATACCTCTAAGGCTAGCAAAATCATCAGGCAAGAATAGTGGAACTTTGTTCCAACATCCTGCGCATCTATGCAATCTTCCATGAATAAATTGAGAATATATGATGCCCAACTTAGAACTATTCCTTTTGCACACATTACAACTGCTATGACCACCCCTGCAGGGGCCTCTTCTTTGCGACACTTTCTAAGTAGCTTTTAGACCATCAATTTTGTCGCAAATTTGGT
The DNA here is from genome assembly GCA_000966675.3 of Picea glauca. NCBI lineage: Eukaryota > Viridiplantae > Streptophyta > Pinopsida > Pinales > Pinaceae > Picea > Picea glauca. The sequence goes on along the minus strand of JZKD02S0189163.1, from coordinate 671,787 downwards.
AGCTGGATCATTGATATTCTTAATTATCATACCTCTGTTGCCTTTGTATGTGCCAAAAGTTTCCTTCACTTCCTCTGCAATAGCCTTTTTTTTTCATCAAGATATTGCTCTGGTTTTACCCCATCTGTTGGTAGTTCTGTAAGCTTAGCGATTAAGTTGACATCGATCAAGACAGATCTGTCCATCCATAAAAACCCTCCATGTATGCATCTTGTTCTTGGTTTTTCTCTTCAACCCACGTCAGACTGAATGATTCGCTTTCTGTGGTTGGAATATTGTCCACGTCGACCACCCTAGCCGTCTCCTCCATCGATCTGTTATTGCTTCTAGTTCTTCGTGCGAATTGACTGGGTCATCCAAACTTTGGCGGCACCATTTTCTTAAATCGGGAAAAATCTGTTTTAGATCTCGACTGGAATCTTTACAATCTTCTTACTTGCTCACACCATGTTTTCTCTGTTGCTCCTTTGCTAAAAAATCACAAGTGTTTTTCCCTTCTTATAGACTCTGTCATAAATGCTCTGGCATGCCCTTTCTTTTCCGTTCACCAGTTTTTCACTTATCCGATCATTTTTCGTCCTATCGCGCAGCGTTTACTTTTCCTTCACGCAGTCTCATGAATTATGTCACACTGATTTACTGTTTGTTACACACCGTTATTCTCAAATATATTTCTACCACTTATTCCTCTAACTACTTCATTTTGTCTTTTTCTCATTTTTCTAGTTTTTTCTTCCTTTTTCTTCGTTTTCTACTTTTTCTTTTATTTTTCTTCTTTTTCTTCCTACTATATACATTATGTACAATTCTATTCTCTGTGCTGCAATTACCGAGGGTTGGTATGTTGACTATCCCTATATAGTTTCAGTCGACTCCCATTCACCATTTCTTGCATTTCCTTTCCTGCTAATTCCTTCAGCTACACAACACCTCCATCTATGACAAACTTCATCTCATATGGCCCTAGCCAATGCATCTTGAACTTCCGTGGGTGTTGCAAGTATTTACTATCATAGAGGAGAACCGGATCTCCTACTTTGAAGTTCTTCTTCTCAATGTGTCTATCATGCCAGGATTTATCCTTTTCTTTCTGTACCTCCTGATGGAAACCAACTACAATTTCGGCTTCTTCTAATTCCATGAGTTGAACCAATCTTTCTTGTGTTGCACCTCTTTCGATCATGTCTGTAATCGTTGCAATGCACAGACTTGGTATCAAATAATCTAAGGGGACTACTACTTCTTGTCCATACTCCAACCTAAAAGGTGTTTTCCCTGTTAGCTTCTTGCATGTAGTTCTATAAGCCCATAACACTGTTGGTACCTTCAAGTCCCAGTAATCCCTATTTACATTACAAATCTTGGTCAAGGATTTCTCCAATATCTTGTTGAATGCTTCCACTGTTCCATTCGTCTCAGGTTGATAAGGAGTGATCTTATGATGATGTATCTCAAATTCTTCCAACATTGATTGGATTGTACTGTTGATAAAGTGATTCCCCTGATCACTCATCAATATTATTGACCATCCAAACCTTGTAACTTCATGTTCAAAAAAAAGCGTGTTGTAGTCTTTGTGTTGCAATCCTTCATTGGTGCTTCCTCATCCCATCTAGTCAAGTATTATGTCGTTGTAATAATATATCTATCCCTTGATCTTCTTGTTGGTGGATTAATTGGACCTACAAAGTCTATTGCCTACTTATCAAACACTTGCAAAGTTACTTGAGGTCTCAATGGAATCTCATCCCTCATGGATGGCTTTCCAACTCTCTGACAGACATCACAATTCTAACAATACTCCTTTGAATCCTTGTGAAATGTTGGCCACCATAATCCTATGTGCAATACCTTCTATGCAATGGTTTTCCCTTCATAGTGTCCTCCAACAATCCCTTCATGTGCTTCTGCCAAAATGATATGTCTTTCACGCTCCATAACACATCTCCTCAAAATGTTGTATGCTCCAAGTTTGTATAAGTGACCTGCAATCAATTGGTAGTTTGCAGCTCTGACCACTAGATTTTTCTTCTGCAAAGTATTAAATTCCTTTAGTGCAAATCTTGTACTCAAAAACTCAATAATGTCAACAAAATACTCATCAACTATATGTACTAAAAATTGTCCATCTGAGAAGTTGTCCTCCAAGTTACTTGGTTCTTCTCCATTAGTTATCCTGGACAAATGATCTGGCCCTACATTCAATCTTCCAGGCTTCACCACAACTTCAAAGTCAAACTCCTGAAACAATAGTATCCATCTACATATTCTTCCCCCCAACACTGGATTATTGACTAAATATCTAAGAGCAGAATGACATGTAAAGATCTTGAAATGTTTCCCTAACAAATAATGTCTGAATTTCTGCAATGCATACACCATGGCTAACCCTTCTCTTTCTGTTGTATTGTAGTTATGTTCTGAATATGATAACTTATTGCTTGCAAATAAAATTGGGTGATCTATATCACCTTCTCCTAGTTGTGTTAATACTGCTCCTAGTGCTATTGTATATGAATCCACATGCACATGAAATTCTTTTTCCCAGTCTGGAAACACTAAAATTGGCGTTGTCACCATCTTCTCCTTCAAAATATCCAAACTTTGTTGGCATTCATCATTCCACTGATATTTAGTATCCTTCTTCATTAATTTCTCCATTGACGCAGTAATCTATGCATATCCCCTTATAAACTTCCTATAATACCCTCTATGACCAAGTGTACTCTTCAAATGGTGCATTGACTTGGGTGGTGGTAAATTAACTATGAAAACAATTTTAGCAAGATCAACCAATAGACCCTGTTTACACACCACATGCCCTAACAAAATACCAAAAGGTGCACTGAAAATACAATTCTTAATATTCAATGAAATCTGACACTGTTTGCATATGTCTGACATCAATCTTAACATTTCCACGTGATCCTTCAATAAACTAAAAATTGTACAATTATCTAAATAAACTTCTAAAAACTTATGAATAAATTACTTAAAGGAAGCCACTACTACCCTTGAAAACATTGCATGTGCATTCTTCAACCCAAATGGCATAACTGTATACTGGAATGATCCCTATTCTGTAGAAATTGTTGTCTTGTGTCTATCTTTTGGTGAAATCCTGATCTTATGATATCTTGAAAACCCATATGTAAATGAATAAGCTTCTTGACCTCCTACATTCTCCAAAACTTCGTTTGTAAATGGGGTAGGAAAATGATCATGTAGGCAAGCATAATTCAATTTTCTCATCTCTATATAGATCCTTATTCCTCTTTGCTTATTTTCATGTACCACCATAGGGATGATCCATTCTTATTCTTCCATAGGTTCTATGACACCAGCCTCTAATATCTTGTCAATTTATGCCTTCACCTTATGTTTGTACACTGGATTTAACATGTGAGGTCTTAGTCTTATAGGTCTAGATTTTGGATTCAAGGGGATCTTCATCTCTCCTAGTTCTCCTGCTAATCCCTTCTTTTTTGAAAATGTCGCTAGAAACAAGTCATTGCACTCGCACAATAACTCTATGATTCTTTTTGCAGTCTGATTATCCTAATAATCCCCAATGCTTGCAATCTTTGGGTTTTATGTTGTTCTAATGTTTACCTTCTTGATCTTCAATGGTACAACGTAATCTTCTGAATCTAGCTTTGGACCTTCTACTTCCCTCTCCCCTTCAACTTTTGGGATCTGGATATTGCGTGGGTTTTCTTTTGTTGGATCTTCTTCTTCTGCGACATGATAACAATGTAGAAATTGTCTGATTGTATGTTTCTTATGATACGATGTCACAATCTCCACTTCAGGTTCTTCGAAAGGCTTGTCTCTTACTACCTTCAGTTCTGTATCTATCTCTAGACTTTCATGCTCAAAGGAAAATGTAATCACAAAATTCAGTTGTATCTCTTCCCAATTTGCATTTTCCCTACGTTGTTCCTGTTCTGTGTACCAGTTCTTTGGAATGCCTTATAATGTTTGAATAAAATGATGTGGCCATTCTTCTGGTGGTACTAATCTCCATTGAATTATACATCTTTCTACATTTTATTTAGATTGCCCAATTCCATCATACTTCTCCTCATATCTATGCTCTCTCTCTGCGCAGTAACCTACTGCATTGATACCAGTTGTTTATCTTATCTTTATGATTACTCCACCAACGGGAGGGTGTAGCTTTCAAAGAAATATCTAATACTGGTAATCTTTGATTTTCTACTACTTCTAATTCAAACTTCATTAAAAATTCTTCTAAGTCATTCAAACTATAAAAAGTAGGAGGCTCTCTTACCTCTGAACCAATCCATCTTAGTTCACGCGTCATGTTGGCACATCTTCTGGTGAATAACTCATGTAATCATTGCTTCCAGTTCTCCATCCCTATGTCAAAGTATGAAGCACAATAACTAATACTTCCCCAACTCAACATCTCATCTGCAGTTGGGTTGATATAATCCTCTTCGTGCGTGGTAGTTATATACAACTGATTTATATCTTATGTAATAAAATTTTCTGTTGCAAGTTTTACATACCTTCCTCCTTCTAAGGGATCTAATGGCGCAATAACTCTGTATTCTCTTGACTCAAATATCATCTTTCTTGTCTTTAAGCTAGTAATAGTCTTGTTATCAAAAGATCAATCCAGACCCAACAACGCTGGATATGGTGAAGTGTTATATACTATGTTAATCACTTCAAAGTATGCCATTGTGCACACTCCATCTAGATCTACTGGTATCCCCTTCAATCTACCAATTGGAACCACTTTATGTTGATTTGTTAACTTCAACTGAATATGTGAGAATCCTAATGTGGGTTCTCCCATAGCTTCCCATGTCTTTTTAGGAAAGACGTCGACTTCAGACCCTAAGTCTAGTATGATATCACCCATATTGAAATCTCCAATGTTTGCATTCAACCTGAATTCCCTACTTGTTCTTCTCTTCTTACGAACTTGATTAACCCTCTTGGGTTCTAATTTCATTTCTTCTCTAGAATTATACTTCTCTAACAAACACTGTAATATTTGTAAAGAATTTTTATCATTCAACAACTTCACACAAGACCCCAAAAAATTTCTCATAATACTTACTTGTTCTAATAGTTGTTCTCTGTTGGTCTGATCAAATAATGAAGACATGTCATAAACTGGTATGTCATCTGTTGGCTTTGTTCCTAAATTCAACGCATTATTCTCCTTCAAAATATTCTATCTGGCTTCTTTGAATGTCTCATTCTCTTTGCGTGCATAAAACTTCTGTTGAGGTTATGTATTCTTCCTTGCCCACTAGTATTGTTCCTGATCCTTGTTTTTTGCATCTCCTCTTGTAGTGTCCCCAATGCCGAGCCCCGATGTAAACTATGATCTGAAAGAGATTGTAAATATGTGTTATAGGCTGGTGAGCCAAGTTTTGTATAAGCCAGTAGGCTTATGTGTTTGATTAGGCTAGAGAGCCTAAGGGTTGAAGGCCAAGGGCCTGGATTTTGTATCTATATGTATGCAGCACATCAATAAAAATATAAACACCGCCTGGTGCAGACCAACCACGATGAATGAGTGATGGGGGACTGAGCGTCCATAGAATGGGCAAGGGATTAGGGGCTGAAAGGTGGGAAAAGGGGCTGAGTGCTAAGCCTAGGGGCTTAAGCCCGGGAAATAATATTTTAATATTATTTTAAAAAGAGACATGTGCATTTCTGTTTATCCTAAGTTCCTGGCAAGGGAGGGAACGTGCAAAG
>JZKD02S0189163.1:651962-665995 GCA_000966675.3 Picea glauca | reverse complement strand
TAATATTTTAATATTATTTTAAAAAGAGACATGTGCATTTCTGTTTATCCTAAGTTCCTGGCAAGGGAGGGAACGTGCAAAGGGGATGCACGTTGTGGTACGCATGCAGTTCCTATGGTGACAAGTGTCAACCCTGGTGCATGCAAATAAAAGAGACGAACTAAGCCGTGAGGGGCTCTCTCATCCATTGGAACCCGAACCTCTGAGCGTAGAACCAGTACGACCTTTGCCAGATTACCTGGTTCATCTCTGAAAGCCGAAAAGCATGTGTTTGTTCTGCAAAAATTACGTGTACGCCCTTTGCTATGAGAGCCGAGAAGATTGTGTCCGTTTGAAAATCCAGTTCACTCTTTACCTGTTCGAAACCAGGGAGTCTGTATAATTTTCTTGCATGGATTGTTGTCACGCGTTTCCAGAACCAACACCGTGAGACCTTGCCGCCATTGTTGAGCTTGTGTGAGAAGCCGAGTTTGTATTCCCGATTGTCTGTGGTGGTCACACAGTGCTGGTCTGCGCGTATCATATTGGCCAGAGTAAGCCTGTGTTGAGCTTGTGTATGACCTCTCTCCAGGTGAGGGAGGTGGTGGATGTTGGAAGAGGCAGGTTGTCAGGCCTGCGAGCAACTCTTTCCAGGTGGAAGAGTTTGCTGGGAAGCATTTTCTTCCAAAGAGTGCCCAACACCAGCTATGGGCTCTGAGACTTCCTGATCCGGCCTATTACCGAGACCCAGGGGGGAGGTTAGCACCGATGGACTGTGCGTGTGAAGGTGTATACTCCCGGGTGGAACATGCATGTGGGGAATGAGGGTCTGGTAGTAGTGGGCATAAGATGGCATCTTTGGGAAGAAACCTTCCAGATATTTCCATACTGCCTTTCCTGTAACCTTAGCCTAGCCTAGGTTCCTTGCCTTGGGGGTGGAGCTCAATCCCAGCTCGGGGGTGACCCACTGTTGAGCTGATGAATAGTGTGGTCTAAGGCTCGGAGGTTCGTGGAAGTCTTGCACTTGGTTGGTGATTTCTACAGCTGTTAAAAGATAAGTATTTGAATTATGATTTAATCATGTTGCTGTTTATGTATCATGTTTTCCGCTGTGTAAATGAAGTGTTGCTGAATACTATGGAATGTTTAATTATAGCAGTAACAAGATATGCTTTACTCTGTAATTTACGTGTGTTTAATGATTAAATGCATGTGCTTATAATGTCTGTACGAATTATGTAAAATTCCATGTATAGAATGGTAACTGAGAGGTTTGAAAACCTCGGTAGTGAAAAGGTACACTACACCTCCTGTCTTAGCTCCACCTCTCGTAACTATGTTGATCTTCTTCCCATCCTCTTCTTTGTTTTCCATAACAATCCAATGGACGTTCTGATTATTCTAGTTCCTCTTATCTTGTATCTTTACTAGAAGTATCTGGCAATATTCTGTCTCACTGTCTACTGCGTGACAATACATACATGTCGCAGTTGGTTGTGGACAATATTTTTCATAGTGTCTAGGTTTCTGACAGTTGTGAAAAACTACAAGTCCTCTACCTCCTCCAAAGCCTCTTCCTCCATGGCCTCCTCCCATGAAGCCTCCTCTATTTCCTTTATTGTATCCACACGGTGTATTATACTCTGGTCCTTGATTGTACAGCGGCTACGCATTATTGTACTGTGGTGGTGCTACACATTGTTGCACGTTGTTATACTTCGGTGGTGCTCCAAATTGTTGTGTGTTATTATACTGTGGTGGCGTTGTGAAATGTTGTGCGTTGTTATATTGTGGTTGTTGTGCATGTTGTTCTGTCATTAATTCAACTTTTACCCTATATGAATATGATGTCCTCTCCTTCATTATCTCCAAGGTTATGCAGTCCTTGTCTTCATGTCCAACTAACTTACACAAATTGAAAAATGCAGTCTTTGGTACTGTTTGATACTTATGCATCATGGGACAATGATAGGGATCATTTCCATGTGTTTTACATATCTCATGCCATGGTACTCCTAGGGGTAAATGATTCAAGATTCCTATCCCCAAGTACTACGCAAGGGTTAGGCACTCGTTCTTATGATGACCTTCTGTTATGCAAAACGTGCACCAAACATCCTCCCTTTTTTTCCTTTTCCTTATTCTGATTCAACTGAAATGTTAAGTTCTTCAAGTCTACTCTCAACTTTTCCAAAGCTAGATCTGTATGCTTATATTGATTTTCCTGTAACCGCAATGCTTCCTGCAAGGCCTCAGCATGGGTTTGGAACTTTTATTTCCTCAAAGGATACTTCAAATGTGCCAATAAAGAGTTAACAAATAAATTTCTATGTTGCATATTAGTAACATAGTACTTCAACTTACATTTTAGCCTCTTGAACTTCTGATCAACTTCCTAGACTGAATCACCTGGTTTCTACTTAATCTCTATCATTTCATTCATGAACTGGTCCTCTGAACTTGGTTTCTGAAATTCATTGGTCAATTGCTTCTTCACATCTACTACAATTGTAGCTACTCATGTTGGATTATTTTTTTCGAGACCCATATACTAGTCTAATGTGCGGTCTTTGAATGTGATTTCCAACTGCGCAACCTTTGTATCTTCATTTGTACTCTGCTTAACTACCCATATCTTCTCACAAATAAATAAATGCTTTTCGGGGTCATCTTATGCTTCTCCTCAAAACTTTGGTAACCTAATAGTTGGATCTTGTCCTACCATTATGAAGTTTGTTGTACTAACACCTCAGCGTGGTATATATACTTGAATACTACTTGTTGAACTTATACTTCTGCTTGAATTGATACTAGACCCTCATCACTGTCCAAGCCCTCTCGCTCGGCTATTGCCCTCTTTTTCTTATTGATCTTATACGGGTAGGGTTGTCCACTGCACACCACTCTTTCTTTCATTATTATTTCCTTGGTCTGCTCCTCATCCATCATTATATTGTTTATTACTTCCTTCTTTTGACCTTCGTCCAAAGCCCTCTCCATATCTTAGATCTTCCTTAGTGCTTCCCCCAGCTCTCCCATGCACACACAGTGATTTAGCTGTCTGATTCCATGGTCATCATGCCTTTATCATGCAATAATATCTTGATCGACATGTAAAGAGACCTAATGTACATCCCTCTTGGTCCCTTCAAGAAATCCTTCACTGCAGTAGTATATAACTTCACTTTATTGAGTGCAAATTCAGTAATAAGCCCTGTAGTAATATTGTCTAACAAAAAATCTACTGCGCATGTGAATTCATTATTACCCCTTTCCAAACGCGTGATATTCTCAACAGTCCACTCTACTGCCTTATCCGATTAGTTGGATGAGTATCCTTCAACCTCAGTAACCACTCTTGTAACAACTCTGGAAAATAACATAAATATGCCTCATGCAAATCAGTAAACACATACCTCTACAGATAGTGACGTGGTGTATATCTAGAGCTTCTATTATCTTTCTGTGTGAACTCGAGTTGCTTTGTATCCAACCATATTTCAATCTCTTTCTTTGTAGGGTTCCATGGCCTAAACATTCCCTTCTACCACTGCAGTCTCTTCATCAAATCCCCTCCAATCCGATCTACTGAGTTCCAACTGGAAACATAACCATTTGTTGGATGTATGGGCTGACCCGGTTTCTACGTTAGTTCTCCAAAAAAACCCTAGAAACCATCGACCCCTCTAGTAAACCAGAAGGAAACACTGTGCACCGAGTGCACAACGCAATCTCACCCAAGATGGCTTATGGGTGATTGCATGACCCAAGTGTCTGCAATCATGGAAGGGATGGAACTCATGGGAATGTTAGGCCTATTATACTTCTTCTACTTCAACATTCATTCTACCATACCATCATTCATCAGATCTACCATTCTATCCATTCAATAACATTCATTCTGCATAAAACATCATATTATTCTATTGTGTGCTATAAATAAACTTCAGCAGATTCATTCATTTATTTATTCATTCATCATAAAGAATATCAAATCAACAAAACACACATAGGGACACCATTTTTATTGTGGTTCACCCCCCCTGGGCTACGCCCACGATGATATTCTGCTTCTTATTATTATTCATCAAAATAGTTACTGCGTTGTGTGTATTACATCAAAAGTCTATCATACTTCGTGAGGTTGACTAATGTCGCACCAAGCTCCATAACTTACGACCTAACCCTCAGTTACACTCCATGACTCTTCATACAACCAAAACTGATACTTCGATCGAAAACATATCAAAGACTCAAGACTCAAAAAGGTTCTCCAAAATAGTTTCTTCACACACGATTTCTAAGATCTCACAATGATACCCCTAGCTACCTCCTACATCCTCTAGTTATATTACAAAAATGGGTAAAACCCCTTTACATTGATTACCAAAACCCTAAGTCTAAGTGGACTCAACTTGTCTACATTCTAACTGTCTTCACGTGCTAATCCACAATTCTATCGCGTTGCTTTTCCTTATTTCCCACTGCACGTTGCTTCCTTGTTCCATTCTGCCTTGTTTGATGCGTTGTATCTTGAACCTTACCCTAAAATTTCTTGCTGCAATAGGCCCCCAACACTAACCTATGGCTCGTCCTGATCCACTCAGGTAGTATCAATTTGTTGGATGTATGGGCTGACCCAGGTTCTACTTTAGTTCTCCAACAAAACCCTAGAAACCATCGACCCCTCTAGTAAACCAAAAGGCAACATTGTGCACAGAGTGCACAACGCAATCTCACCCGATATGGCTTATGCGTGATTGCACGACCCAAGTGTCTGCAATCATGGAAGGGATAGAACTCGTGGGAATGTTAGGCCTAATATACTTCTTCTACTTCTACAGTCATTCTACCATATCATCATTCATCATATCTAACAGTCTATCCTTTCAATAACATTCATTCTGCATAAAACATTATATTATTTTATTGTGCACTGTAAATAAAATTTAGCAGATTCATTCATTTAATTATTCATTCATCATAAATCATATAAAATCAACACAACACACATAGGGACACCATTTTTACCATGGTTCACCCCCCTGGGCTACATCCACAAAGATCTTCTGCTTCTTATCATTATTCATCAAAATAGGTCCCGTGCTACGTGCATTACATCAAAAGTCTGTCATACTCTGTGAGGCTGACCAATGTTGCGCTAAGCTCCACAACTTGCGACCTGACCTCAGTTACAGTCCATGACTCTTCATACAACCAAAACTGATACTTTTACACAAAACATATCAAAGACTCAAGACTCAGAAAGGTTCTCCAAAATAGGTTCTTCACACATGTGTTCTAAGATCTCACAATGATACCCCTAGCTACCTCCTACATCCTCTATTTATATTACAAAAATTGGTCAAACCTCTTTACATTGACTGCCAAAACCATAACTCTAAGTGGACTCAACGTGTCCACATTCTAACTGCCTTCATGCGCTAATCCACAATTCTGTCGCACTGTTTTTCATTAGTGCCCACCGTGTGCTGCTTCCTTGGTCCATTCCACCTCTTTTGTTGTGTTGTATCTTGAACCTTACCCCAAAATTTCCTGCTCCAACAACAGATTGTACCTGCTTGAAATGATTTGAACTATATGAACTTAAAGTTGTTGTTAAGGAGTCTTTATCTTCCCAGCGATTTCGGGGCAGTAACATCGTAAAAAAATTGTTTAACTGCTAAGAAATATAGACAAAAGAAAAAAATGTTAATGTAATACAAAATATTATCAGATCATGCAACTCTTCCATAACAAGATGTGTTGGTGAGCAACATGTGGAGCATGTGCATGTGGGTTGAGCACTTTTAAGGGCTAATGGAAGTGCAAGTGTAAGTTAGTGAACTAAGCCAGGTGTATTTTATAACACACATAAAAGGATATCGGGTTACCTAACACATTTAATAAGTTAAATTAATTTAAATGAACTTTCATGTAATACTTTATTCTTTATCTTTTTATTAAGTAAAGAAAAAATAACACTTAATGCTACATTCCTTTGATTTGGATTTCCATCCATTTTCCACAAAGATGCATGGATGGAGGGAACAAAAGATGCATCGATGGAGAGAACCAAGTCCATAATAGCTATTTGAGCATAACCCTTGGATGCGTACATGTAAGATGGATACATGTACCATCGACAAAACATGCATCATTGAATTAATTGAATTATACGAAGATAAATGTTAATAATAACAACAAAAAACTGGTAATATTTGTAATGTTGGTCACCATCAATATAAATTTGTTGATGTAATAGTTACATGAAACAAAATTGATTTTCATTTGAAAGTGTATGTTAAGAACCAAAGACTGAATACAAAAGCACCACAATAGAGATACAAGAACAATATGCAAAATATCATTTATTACTATCAAACCCTTGAGGTAGAACAACACTGTACAATGGATCCTATTATGGAAGGGATCCTCTCCTGTTCACTTGCCTCTTCGAGGGGACATCCTCCTATTGAGCTACTGCTCCAAATACAATAATTCTCTTCATATCTCATTACATTGTTTGAACCTCTTTATATAGTGCTACCATCACCTAAGAACATTCTAGATGAGGAATCTTTTGAAGTAAAACCTTCTAAGAAGTCCTTTTACATTTATTATATCTAACTACCAATTTTTTATATCTAACTACTATAGTGGGCCTTATTTAATAATATAGTAGACCTAGTCCACCTTACATTGAATGACCTCCATTATTATTACTATGAGCCCTCTGGCCCCCCCAACTACCTCTCTAGCTACCTTACATTCCATCCCCCTTATGAAAGCGTTGTCCTCAACACTTGATGTATAACCATATACTAGGGTCCCATTGATAAGTGTGGACCATAGTGTTGAAGTAGACTAGAGAACCAGGGTCCCATTGAGAAATGGTAGCCACCATGCTGAAGTAGTCCAACCGCCATTGTAAACCAGGGTCCCATGTCCAATTGCCCATGTGAACCCCACATAGAAGATATCGGCACCCAATAACCAACTGAAAATGATGCTCCAAAGACTGACACCTGTCATGTGGATCCAAATAAGAAGATCCATCCACATAGTGGAAAATGGTCGTAGCAGAATCTGAAATGAATAATATTACTGTAGAATATGTAGGATGGACACTGGTAATAATCATTGGCTCTTGATTTGTCACATTGATGCTCTCTACAAAAGCTGGATTAGAGTCATCAAATAAAATATGAAAGTGATTGTTATCCCATAAATGACAACTATCCATATACCAATCATCACAATCGGCCTCAAAATCATACCAAGCATATATTTCTTGATTATATTCATCTTTGATGTCCTCCATAAGAAATCTCTCCTGCATGCTATCCAATGAGTCTTGAATACTACGAAAACTATCATTGAGACCATCTGCAAGGTCATGCAATCTAGCATCCAATGTGTCATACAATTGAGATTTGAATGCTTCAGTGATTTGTAGAATTTCTTTGAGGGTTTCAGAGGAAATAACCATTTGAAAGTGATTGTCATCCTAGAAATGACAACTATCCATATACCAATCATCAAAATCGACCTCAAAATCATACCAAGCATATATTTCTTGATTATATTCATCTATGATGTCCTCCATAAGAAATATCTCATGCATGCTATCCAATGAATCTTGAATACTATGAAAACTATCATTGAGGCCATCTGCAAGGTCATGCAATCTAACATCCAATGTGTCATACAATTGAGATTTGAATGCTTCAGTGATTTGTAGAATTCCTTTGAGGGTTTGAGAGGAAATATTCATCTGAGCACCCTATGAACTCTTCAGCCCCACAACTGTCATGAAAAAACCTAAAAAATAGAACAATAAGTTACGGCAGAAAATTGTGGTTTTTTCTGGAAAAACCCTAAAAAATTGTTGAATTTAAAATGCTCATAACTTCATTTCCCAGACTCCGTTTCGGTTGATTTTTTTTTTTTTAAATTGGGTGAAATTGTGAGAGGAACTCAGATATGTAATTTGTTTGGACAAATGCAACCTCCCACTACTACAGAAATAAATAAAAAATCGCGTTGCCCTCCGCGGAAAGAACCTTAAAAAATTGCAGATTTTAAAGCTTCAATATCTTGTCTTCATAGACTCCGTTTTCGACGATTTTTTTTTTCAACTTGGGTATTTTTCTGAGAGGAGCTCAGATCTAAAACTTGTTTCTACAATTTTTTCATAGAAATATACCAAAAATTTCTGGAATGTCGTGGCCCTCTTTTTTCTTCTCCGAAAAAAAACTCTGCAAAAATAAACAATATTTGCCCACAATGTCTGCCAAGAAAAGTGCTTTGATACCACTTGTTAAGAACCAAAGACTGAATACAAAAGCACCACAATAGAGATACAAGAACAATATGCAAAATCTCATTTATTACTATCAAACTCTTGAGGTATGGCAACACCATACAATTGATCCTATTATGGAAGGGATACTCTCCTGTTCACTTGTCACTTCGAGGGGGCATCCTCCTATTGAGCTACTGCTCCAAATACAATAATTCTCTTCATATCCCATTACATTGCTTGAACCTCTTTATATAGTGCTACCATCACCTAAGAACATTCTAGATGAGGAATCTTCTAGAAGTAGAACCTTCTAAGAAGTCCTCTTACATTTATTATATCTAACTACCATAGTGAGCATTATTTAATAATATAGTGGACCTAGTCCACCTTACATTAAATGGCCTCCACTATTATCACTATGGACCCTCTGCCCCCCACTACCTTTCTAGTATAAAATATAAGAATAATAATAAATTTTGATCTATACATTTTTGATGAAATGGTTTTATAATTTTTAACTCTATTATCAACTTTATGAATCTTTTATTATAAAATATGTAAAATAATTTAAGTATCTCTTGAATCTTCTATTAAAAAAGTATGCTAAGTATTATATTTGGTTGATTTTATATTAAAATGTATACAAATATTGAATTTGATTAATAAATGAAAAAAATATCTTTCATTTATTTTCATAATAACATTATAACAATTATTCATAATTAAATTTATACTAGTTTTATTTGATAATTTTTATTATTTAAAAATTATAGTTAATTAAATTTAATTGATTAGATATGAAAACAAAATCATTAATAACAATGAATTTTGATATATAGAGTTTGTTTTAAAAGAATTTATGATTTTTTATTCTACCATCAACTTTATGAATCTTTTCATAAGGAAATGTAAGTATTAGATTTGGTTAGTGAAGAAAATATTTAATTTGTTAAAGTTAAAAGAATATTAAATTAAATTGATTTTATATTAATATTTAAAAATACAAGAATATTAATAAAACTCAATAAACAAGAGTCCTTGTGCAGATGTTATAAGATTTATTATCCATTTTTGATGTAGTGATTGTATCTAACATGGGTGTAGATGCATCAATATATTCACAACGAACAAAAAGATTTTATTGTTGCATTAGCATGCATTGTAATGTTTTGGTGATTTTATTATCACTTGTCAATGTTTCTTTTTGTAAGTGTATTAATTGTCAATGCGTTATATGATGGTTTCCTTGTTTTTTTTTAAGATATCAATCTTTGTTTTCCATTGTAACAACTTGGCTAGTAAAAGTTGGATTGTTACTTTTTCAATGAAAACCCAATACGACCATTCATATTTAACCAAATTTGAGGTGCCCGAGTTGGTTCAAGACGACTGGGGCTAGGGTTTGATGTACGTGGAACACTAGGACCTCATAATCCCTTAATCGAGCTTGTTCTGAAGTAGGTATCTTCTTTGCAGACTGGGAAATTGAAAAGCCTCTCATGGAAGCGACAAAGGGGGTGCAAACCCCCTCATGCAACAATGTGGTTGCCAACAAACAACTAGGGGAAAAAAGCACGCGACTGCCATTCTAGCCGCCACCTCACCTCGAGGAGCATATTTTATAGGATGAGCAATTTGGAAAAACAATGGACGTGGAAGCAAAAACCTCCCATCCAAAAGTGAATAGCATGTGGGATCCAGGGAAATGCATTCCACTGACGACCACAACACCAAGGTATGTAATCAACTTAGCCAGAGTGGGAGAACACACTCAATTCATGAAGGAACATACCCTAATAGGAAAGTTTTTGGGACTATGGCCCTTTGAGTGGGACTTAATGTGCTGGATCAAAATATGGTGTAACCCTAAGGGTCATTATGACCTTCAGTTGGGATCCAAGGGTTTTTTTACAATCATCTTCTTCAATCTTAAGGACAAAGACCGTGTCTTTGAAAATGGCCCATATTTTTTCAACTCTGTAGGGTTGTATCTAAGATTATGGACATATCGCTTCAGTCTAGAAAAATAATTCTTCTCCTTTGCACATGTCTGGATCTGCCTCTACTCCCTTCCTCGGGAATTTTGGTTGGAGGAAATCCTCACAAGCATTGGCAACACCCTTGGTAGGTATGTCAAATATTCATAGGCTACATGACATAAAAGGTACACCTCATATGCTCGTATTTGTGTTTACCTACGAGCATCCATTTTGTTGTAGGGATTTCCATGAACATAGATATCTCTTCAGGGTTTGTCCACTAAACACCCCTCTGCATCCCTCTGAGGATGAGCAAAATGAAAAAAAAAAATGGTTTTACCCAGGTGCAAGGACAGAAGAAACCAAACCACAAAAAATCAAGCCAAGGACAAAGCAAAAATCCTTCCACCAACAACTCTTTTGAAATTTTAAACCAACTGCCAGACTCCCAAGAGGTGGAAAACCCCCACCATCATGAAAATCGAGGCAACACAAAAGGTAAAGCAAAGAAGATTATAGAACCAGTCTTGGAACAAATAATACAACCTGGATCTTCGGTTCAAATGGAGGTGGACCAATTCACAGAAGATGCAGGAGATATGGACATGATTGTAGACGAAAGAGACCTGATAGACATAGACCTGGAGAGGCTTGAGGAGGCTTACAACAAGAAGGAACTGGAAACTCTCCCTAGAGAGAAAATTTGCAAGGTTCACAAAGTTTTTATTGACTCAAGAGTAGGTGCAACATGTTGATCGGGCAGTGGACTGAGAATATGATTGTTACAAGGAAAATATTTATGGAAAGGGGTAAACCATAACAGAACGACACCCATAAATCAACTCTAAGCTCAAGTATGCTAGATAAATAGAAATGCTAACAAGAGAAGGATAAGAGCCTACCTCATTCAAATGTCCGAAGAAGACCTCGACTGAACTCATGAATGAAATATTAATGCCTGCAACTTGTCCTCAACAATCAAGATATACAAATATAGAAATTATATAGAAAGTTAGCATATAAACTAGCATAATCCATTAAAATGTGTAACAAATATGCCCATGGAAAGTAATGTAAATATTTGTGATATATAATTGGACGAGAAAATAGTATTTCTATTAATGTAATCAACATAAGTACATAGGTGGCAAACTTTTGTAACGACACATATCAGAACCGAGAAACCAATTCCCTCCAGCTGGGCCTTCACCACTTCGGTCTTCCACAAAGGCAAGCTCACATGTAGTAGGATTCAATGAGGTTCTCCATCTCAAGATAGGAAGAGCTTGGGGGTCGAACACAAGAAGTTCAGACTTTCAAGGACAAACGAATGCAGACTTAGATTTCTCAATATGGGCAATAAAGAAATCTAATGTTATCTAATCGACATTGCTGCCATTAGCTAATGTAAATGTTATTGGTAAATGCAACATTTTGAACATCATATTCAGATTTGATCTGTGCACTCTATTAGTACTAGGTTGCTCCTCAAATGACACACTCATCTTTGTTTCCTCAATCATCTTATTGCAACAAAGTGCCAACCTCTCTTCATTCCTTCTCAACTGCCACAAATTGCAGATACTTCAAAACACCAGAGCGATATTCCACATAGTGTTTGCTACATCAACTTGCATATCTATGCATGTACTTCCACGAGAACCTTACACAACAAATTGATCCACCATGAGGAATCTAGGTAGACAAGTCAGATTTTGTCGCCGCAATACAAACATGTATGTTCGACAAATAAGCTATAAATCAATGCATTCATGACATCATTCTCCGTAATGGTTGCTCAATTGGCCCTTCACATGATTACACTCACATAGTTCCATGTAGAGATTAACCTTTACATGGCTATACATAACAATCCTACAAATGATGTGTCCTCCACTATGACCAACACACATTGATCATGTACCCAATCTCATACAGTGGAGTTTGAACATCTCATGACCTTTTCATGACAAATTCTCATGAAGCAACACATGCACTTCTTCAATAAGTAGGAACACAATATTTTTTTTAATGATTAGCAACACTGCAAACACACTATAGCATGAGGAAAAACCATGTTTGACAACATACAAACACGTAAGCCTATATCAGTTTTGATACCATCTAGAGAAATAGAAGAGTAAACACCAAAGTTGTGTTGAGTGATCCATTATATCAAACAATATTACATATGTATACATCAAGCTTTGTCTTAAGATAAAAATACTATCTTATCACAATCATAACTAGTTGAAAGTACATCTCAACCATACATCAATTTAAGAGCTACTCTAGTTCTCATCCAACAACCTCCTACACCCCTTACATAAACCCACTCAAAACAACCACTTACATAGACACACTCTACTTACTAATACATAGAGGAAAAAAAACCACTTACATAAAGACACACTCTACGTACTATGGATACTTACTATGGAGGATGGATGCCCTGGATATTCATATAGTGCATTAATGTTCATATTGCAAAAAGGTCATATACATCCCCTCATCATTTCCAAAAGCAAACCAAATGTCAACATTATAGACTTTTGTTTATTTATTTATTATTTCTAAATTTTCATATTGACAACAATAACTCAAAATAAAACAATCACCACTTTCTACGATTAAAAACAATATTCAATAAATTTCAAAAACATTAATCTTTAATATTAATAATAAATTTCAAAATTTTAAAAACATTACTCTTTAATATATAATTTTACTTATTAATATATAATTTTATTTAAACTTTAGGAACTTAAAAAACTAGATAACACATACAAAGTCAAATGCTACTTCTATATACAACAACGATTTACACATCAGATTCACTTTGGAAGTTTCCTTAAACATGTTGAATGTCATGACCTTTGCTTGAGTGACTTGTACACCATCCTTATCACAAAATAAACTAAGTATTTCATATTGGGTATGTAAATCAATGTTATGTGCAAAACATCTACATGGTATCAATGTTTTCAAAGCCTATGGAACACTAAGTATTTCATATTGGGTATGTAAATCAATGTCATGTGCAAAACATCTACATGGTATCAATGTTTTCAAAGCCTATGGAACATTGAGGGGCAAGATTTCTACAATGGAACCAAAATTGTTTTTGTAAAAATCTAATCGCTAAGAGACCAAGGGGGAGATTAGGAATCTATGGGGTTGTTGTGAAGTGGGTTAATTTGGGAGCAATTTTTCCTCTAAAGTTAATTTTTTGGTAGGTTTTTCAGTGATTTGTTTTTAAATTTTTGACCAATTTAAACTTCATCGATTTTCTAAGCATCTGAGTTTGTTTAAAATAGAACATAATCCCTAGAATAAAGTTTTGAAATGCATAGAACATTTATTCATGTGAAACTAGATTACCCCTAAAAATTTGACCAGATTCAGACCCATTTATTTTTCCCAAAAAAACTAAACTTGGAAAAAAAAAATTGCTCCGAGCTAGCTTACTCCTCCTGGTGAGAGTATGGGGTTGGTTGATTAGGAATCTATGGGGTTGGAGTAATGAAGCAGGAATGGCTTTTGAAAATCAAGGTGTGTTCATCTAACTACCAACGCGTTGATTGCGGGTCAGCCGTCTTGTCAGAAACGTCACGTCAAAAGCGTTCCCGGTAACTGAACGCCCCGGTCTACCGGCAATGAAAGGGCTCTCCGGCGCCGTCCTAATAGCATAGCTAATTTTTTTCGCAGTGTCGTAGTCAGAATTTTTTGCTTAATTTAACTCCGCACCAGCTTACCATTATTACCAA
>JZKD02S0189163.1:552990-580784 GCA_000966675.3 Picea glauca | reverse complement strand
AAATGAAAATGTCTCCTTGGTATATATAGGAGCCTAGGAGGTATAATTACAACTAATGGAATAAAGCCGACATAAATAAAATAACATTACTAATGTAATATGCCCCAATTAAGGGGAAATGATCCACTATTTAGAGCTTAACAAACGTACAACAATTGCACTCCTATTTTCTAGGGGACGCTATAATAAAAAATTGACATATTCAATATTTTACCCCGAATGCCACTTGTTTGCATCATCACAAAATTTCTTGAAAGATGCTTAATTTAGCTTGCCAATTATTTCATGTTTGCAATCTCCTCCCTTTAAGTGTCAAGCCAATCAGGTTGGTTTTCTCCAATACTTTCAAACACTTCAGCTTTAACCTCTGTCTTTTGTTACTTGCTCCTTTTACCCTTACCATCTTGCAGGTGATGTCTGTCTGCTTACCCATTGATAATTAAATCCTTCATGATAGGATTTAGTCTAAATCCTTCACCTGACCCCGACTCATCTGTAGGCTCTGTGTGAAATTTCATTGCCAATATTCATGCAACAAGCTTTTCTTTCTTCTTTATTGACAATTTTGTCAGATTATTTGAATATCCCAGTTCGCTGAAGGCTGTTGGATCTATCTTCTCCATTTCCTTTGGTTTTCCCAGAAGAACGATCTTACCTCCCTTAGCTGTAAAAGAATTAGACGAACGATTTGATTCCTGGTTACCCTGTTCTAGAATAAAACGTTAATCACCAATAACAGAGCAATATCACCCATGTTTTGAATGACAGTCTTCATTGAGTGCTAATCATGGGTTATTGATGAAGGTCCTTGCATGGATAATTACTTATCACGTTCATCCATTGATTAGAAATGATGAGCCTTCGAATCAGGTTTTTGGCGGCATTCACCCCACATTGCACGGATGAAAAGTACCCAAACAAGTGTCCCGAGGTGATTTCACTGGCTGTCAACTTTCTCTTTCCACATGCGATCCTCGGATTTGACACATTCAATGATATATTGACATGTGATATCGGGGTGAAATTGAGTAGTTTCGAGCCCAACCGCTTTTCCCCCTTATATACATCTGGTGGCACCATGTGGCCTTGAGGTGAAACCATGGTATTCCTATCAGCCCACTTTCAAAATATTAACCCTCGTGCTAGTTCTTGGCCCGATATGCTCCACGATCATTGATCTGTAACGTTCACGATCCATGACCCGCCAAATCCCGTCAACTTCACCTTTCTACTATATTTATCCCCGTTCGCTATATGTGGCCCCGTCCACTAGTCTATTGCTGCTCTATACTGATTTAGCCTCCTGCTAAGTCTGAAGACTTAGACTCTATATGAAAAATTTCACAGTGATAACATGGGCTCCAACTAGGGTTGCTATCCTCCCTACGAGGTAGCAAATAGCAGTAGACTTTGTGCCTTATCCATTGGGGCTTCTCTTGCAACATATGTGTATAATAACCTGACCTTGAGACTAAATGATGGATATACTGCTAAAATCTAACTGAATACATTATTTTGAAATCTAAACTTGAAAATGCTTGTTCTACAAGCTCATTTGCACCTACCTACGCTATCTACTCAAATGTATTGTCAATCAAATGAAATCAAAATTCCATTGCAGCCATGCCAACATTTTATCCACTGCTTGTTTACTTCACACACTCTTTTTCCAAAGCCTGTCTACTGATAATCCATTTGAGAAGTTATATATGAATTTGAATCTTAGAATTTCAAAAATATTAGGACTATTTACTGTTTATAGAAAAACTGCAAACAAATCTTCTAACACATGCATAAGACAACAATCATGTTTCACTTCTTTTACTGCATTCTTTCTCTCATGTGATTTACCCCGTCGATTTCCATCAAGAGATTGAAAAATCCCCTGAGACTGTTGTAACAACCTCCTAAATCAAGAGACAACGCCTGCTGAAAAGAAACTGCTGGTGTAAAACAATCCATGTCTAATACTGACATTAATTGGCCATTATCTTCATTTCTTAGATTACAATCCATCCTAAGACTTAAATTTTTATTGTTAGAATTTTACATATAATGTTCCACAGGAAACCATGAAAAATCATTTATTCCCAATGAACAAAAACAGAAAGACAAACCTCTTTCATAAGTGTTTGTTGTTCTTCCTCTATTTCTTATGTTCTAAGAACATTTTCAAATGAAATGGTAGCAATAGGTTTGTCTACTCTTCCATGTACATCAACAAAAACATTCATACATCCTTGAACATCTTCAAATATGACAGTCAGATTATGTGTATCAAGAATATCCACTTGTTCATCAAACAATTCTGGTTTGGTTTTATTAACCTTCTAGAAATTTGCTTGAGGACTGTCATTTTGGCTTACAAATGAATGAAGGGGAATAAGTTCATGTTCATAATATTCTTGAAAAAGTGGAAATCTAACAACATGAACTATTTCCTATTCCAGATTTATCATGGATGCTTTCTCAAAACCATGATTTTCAAGTGAATCAAATAAAACAACTGCCTCTTTATTATCTTTCTGTATTTCTAATTGAAAAGTGGCATACACTGTTTTGTTTTTTTCCTGAAACTCTATGTCATTTGTTTGTTCATTGCTTGAAGTTTCCATATATGAAGTTTCTGTGGGTCGAGGCATCCATAACTGCAATGTATGTTCAGAACATAAGTCCTCATAAGACTTTGAGGAACATGACTCCCGAGGAGGCCTTCATCAGAGTGAAACCCAAGGTTGGACACTTCAGGATATTTTGGGTGTTCAATATACATTCATGTAACCAAGGAGAAAAAGACCAATCTAGACCCTTAAGGCATAAATGGTACATTTGTGGGCTACAATGAGTCTTTGAAAGTGTACTGGACCTACATCCCTGGTCAGAGACATTATCTTTGAGGATGATGTATCCTTCAAGAGATCTAGAAGATCTCACATGAAGATTGAGAGTGAGAAACAAGAAGAGATGGTTCCTTCTCCCCCTCCAGTTGATGTTCCCAGAGATATTGTAGTAGGTCAGAAGAGACCTACATGGACTCGTCAGAATCTGAAGGAGGAAGAAGGACATGTAGCTCCTCATAGTACCTTCCAAGAGAGAAAGAGACCTTAGAGATATTCATGCTATGCCATAGTTATGAGCCACATCATTCATTTTAAGCCTTCCTGTTATGAGGAGGCAACTAGTCATCCAGTATGTAGAGATGTCATGATGGAGGAGTATCAATCCATCATGAAGAATGATGTGTGGTATATTGTTCCAATACCTGAAAGGAAGTCTATAGTGACTTCCAAATGGATCTATAAGATCAACTATACAACTGACGGAAGCATCGAGAAGCACAAAGCAAGTTTTATTGCTAGAGGATTCTCTTAGGTGGAGGGAATAGATTATGAGGAGACATTTGCTCCTATTGCTTGATACACTTCTATTTGAATGATTATTTTCCTCGTAGCATCCATGGGTTGGAAACTACATCAGATGGATGTGAAGATAACCTTTCTCAATGGAGAGATTGGGGAAGAAATATACATCGAGCAGCCAGATGGTTTCGTCATACATGAGAAGGAGTCTCATGTGTGTAGGTTGAATAAGGCCTTGTATGGACTCAAGCAGGCACCTCAATCTTGATATGTGAGGATTGATGGACACCTGATGAGTTTGGGCTTCAGCAAAAGTGTTGTTGATCCCAACCTGTACTAAAAAACTATTAATGGTGAGGCCCTGATTTTGGTCCTCTACATTGATGATTTATTCCTCACATGTACATAGAGCTTTATTATTGAATGCAAGTATGGTTTGGCCTCTGAGTTCGAGATGAAGGTCCTTGGTATGATTCACTACTTCTTGGGACTAGTAGTGTGGCAGAGAACTGATGAGATCTTCCCGAGTCAGGGGAAGTATACAGTTGAGATATTGAAAAAGTTTGAGATACTGAACTTCAAGCCCATGGTTATACCAATGATGATGAATCTAAAGAAATTAAGTGTGTCTTCTTACGATTTTGACGAAATTGATATGACTCTGTACAGACAGTTGATTGGATAATTGATGTATCTGGTTAACACCAGACCAAATATTTTCTATGCAGTGAGTGCACTTAGCCAGTTTATAAGTCAGTTGAGATAGACACACTAGATTGTTGTGAAACATGTGTTGAGATACTTGCGAGGCACAGTTCGACATGGTTTGAGATATACTTCCAGTATTGATATGATATGGCAGAAATATATTGACTTTGATTGGGCAGGGAGTGCAGTGGACAAAAAGAGCACCTTCAGGTGTTGCTTTACTTTGGGATCTTTCATGGTTTACTAGTGTAGTAGGAAATGAACTTATGTGGCGTTGAGAACAACAGAAGCATAATACATTGCATTAAGTATGAAAGTTCGTGAAGCAGTGTGGCTTCACAAGCTCCTTGCAGACCTATCTGAACATGTGCTAGATTCCACCATTATTCATTATGGTAACCAAAGTTGTGTGAAGATCTCTGATAATCCATTGTTTCATGACAAATCGAACCACATTGAGATCAAGTACCATTTCATCCAATACATGGTTCAAAGGAAGGAAGTATTGGTGCAGTACCTTCCTACAGATGAGCAGGTTGTTGATGTTCTTACCAAACCAGGATGAAGTTTAAGTACTTCCGTAATAGACTTGGCGTGGCATAGAATGCCTCCCTCGATGAGGGAGTGTTGATGTTTGTAGCTTCCTGAGACATTCTCCAAATCATACTCTTTTGTGACTTAGTTGATTTGATTTGTGATGACACTTATCCGAGAAGGGATAAGTGGGGAACCTATCCTAGAAGGGCTAAGTGCGGTTGGGCTTATAACCCAACGTCCCATGTGGAGATCACATGAGGACATGTCAAGGGAGTTGACCCTTGACGTCAAACACTATGGGAGTTGACCCTAGTGTTTATAGAGGGTGTATCCTCTAGAAGTCCACATGGAGTTCCATGTGTGACAAACTTTCTCCAGATCATACTCCTCTGTGAATTGAGTTGAGTTGATCTGTGAGGACACTTATCCAAGAAGGGATAAGTGGAACACTTATTCGAGAAGGGATAAGTGCAGTTGGGATTGTAACCCAACGTCCCATGTGGAGAGCACATGAGGACATGTCAAGGGAGTTGGCCCTTGACGTCATACACTATGGGAGTTGACCCTAGTGTTTCTAGAGGGTGCCACCTCTAGAAGTCCACATGGAGTGCCATGTGTGACAAACGTTCTACATATCATACTCCTCTATGAATTGAGTTGAGTTGATCTATGAGGACACTTATTCGAGAAGGAATAAGTGCATTTGGGCTTATAGCCCATCATCCCATCTTCAGAGAACATGAGTACATGTCAAGGGAGTTGACCCTTGATGTCTCACACTATGGGGAGTTGACCCTAAGTGTTCCTAGAGGAAGTAGCCTCTAGAAGTCCACTTGGGAGTGCCATGTGTGACAAATCTTTTACTACTATGGTGGTTTTGTACCAGTTGTGGAGACGACATGTCTCTGTACAGTAGTTGTGTACTAGTATGGAAAGATACCTCCCTAGCTAAGAGGGAGTGTTGATGTTTCAACATCAGGCATAACTTCTCCTACATCGGGCTGCAGACCAAGGGAGATAGGATACATTTATCACAAAGGTTCACTTGTGATAAATGGGCCTAGACGTAGTCCTTCCTTGATCATGATAAGGAATAATATGGAATCGAGGTTCTTGAAGTTCTTTCCACGTGTCAGTTAGCATCAAGACGACATTCACTCATAGGTGTGTGCCTGTGGTGAAAGATCTTGGTTTGGTATTTGTCCTAGTCATGGTGATTTGACTAGGAATGATAAAGACTCAAGATGTTATATGCTATTACATGCAGACCCAAAGTGAGCCTAATCTTAGAGAGAGTTAATTGGCTCAGAGGGAGAATCACAGAAGGAGTTTCTCCTCAGTTCAGGTGGGAGAGAGATGTCTCCCAAGACTGACAGACAAGTGTCATGAGTCTAGGGTGAAGTTTGTATACTTCAAAGACAAGAGTGGCATGTTKCAGAATGTCTCCCTCRTTGAGAGGGAGTGTTGATGTTTGGACAACATCGGGAAGACATTCTCTAAAGATAATAATTAATAATATAATTATTATTGATTATTAAAATAGTATATAATAAGTAAATGATAATAATAAGTAGTTATTGATTATTCAAGGGACGCATCCTTTCATGGATGGTCACCTTGTGTTCCCTATATATGGAACACTCATTATTGTAATAAAATATCGAATATCCATCATATCTCATATGAAGAAAACCAACACATCCATGTCTACGCCACTTAGAATTTGAACAACCACATCATTCACAGGGGAAGAAAGACAACCTTGAAACACTTTGTCTTGCTGGAAATCTTGTTGAATATCTTCATCAAGTTCAAGATAAGGAAAATAACTTTTGACAACAATCCCTTGATCAAATTTCTCTATTTTCTCATGATTTTCTTTTAACCATTCAAAGGAAGAAAAACATAACGGGATATATTCTTCATTTACAAATCTACTACTCTCTTCAAATTTAACATCATACCAAGAGGGTTTCTAATTTGAAACATTATTGACATTTTGCTTGAGCACTTTGAAAGAAGAAAAACATAATGGCAAGGTTATTACTTCTAATTTAGAAATTTCTTCATTTCTTTCATTTCTGTCACATGCACATTTTTCCATTTCTTTGGATTGTTGAATACACTCATTTTTAGATTCATATTCGACCAATAGCTTCAATTTATTGTCAATTTGTTCCAATGAATCAATGTGATTTGGAATCAACACACATTCCTTTGCCTCAATCATGATCTTAGAATTTTCTTTCAACAATTTAAATGAAGAAAATCATAGAGGTAAATAATTTCCTTCAGCTGGTTCAGAACTTTCTTTTTTGCAACTGTGATATGTAAGCTGATGGATCTCACTACACTGCTAAAAAGGAATATTTTCAGGGATAGAATATGCAGTTGGATGTTCTAAGAAATCAATCTCATAATCATCATCATATTCATCATATATAGGCAAATCAACAACATCTGCAATGTCATGTAGAAAGAAAAACCTTGGAGCATCAACTTGCTCTTCAACAGACTGATTTCCAAACTCATCTTCTTGACTGTCCACAAATGAATATATGAAACAATCATCTTCGTGCTTATCATGGGGTGGATCAAAAACTGCATAAGTGTCCTCTCTTTTAATAAGTGGAATATAATCCTCTTAAAAATCATTAGCATTCAAAATTTCAAGAGGACCTATAACACCATCACTGTTATGCTCAAAATCCCAATCAACTATCTTCTATTCATATTCACTTTCATGTCCTGGAACACCCAACCCTTCACTTTGAATCTGTTCACATGCTAGGATATTGTGTTGAATATCCCGAGCATCATTAAACATTTGTTGTAAGGTCTCAGGTCTTCTTTCCAACTGGAGGAAAGACAAATCTGGGTGAAGAGTAGTGGAATACTGCAGCATGACAACAACTTCAGTGGGTTGAATTTCTGTGGGAAAATCATAAGAAATACTGGAAAAACTTCGAATGAATGTGTAAAGGGTCTCATTGCTTTTCCCTTTCAAGGCATAGAATTTTTTAAACTGTAGGTCTAGAGATTTCTTCTTCAATTCTTCCCATGAGCTAATTGTCTATGGATTCAAATGTTTAAACCATTTTTTGGTATCTCCTTTCAAGGTTTGAGAGAAATCCCTCATACCAACATTGTCATCGTCAATCTCAAACAAATCTATAAAATGCTCAAACTCTTGGATGTGCTTTTCAGCTGTGATGGCACCATATTCCCCATCAAACACAGGTAGATATTCATAGTGCTTTGGAGGAAAATTATGAAGGATGTGGGGTAATTTTAAAGGTCTATATCTATGTTGGGTCTTGGAAGGTGTTGGATCAAGTACATGAGGTGAAATATCAGCCTTGGTTTCATGAGGCTCATCAACTTGGTTGTGGTTATTACATGGCTCAGATGGGAGATTTTGACCAAAATCAGTGATAAACTGAGGAAATATCTATATAACTTTAAGAGGAGGATATACAATTTTAGGATTATCATGATCATCATTTGAATGAAGTAGGTAAAGAAAAATTTGTTTATCATGTTCAGGAAAGGACCAGAGGTAATTCACAACAAAAAATATAATGTCTTGGAGAAAACTCAACTTTAAGTACTTGTTTTCTCCCATGATGTCTTTTCATACCTTTGTCAAGGTCTCTCATATTCCAGTGGAGTCTTTGAATCACATTTGAATTTTGAGTGGAGTCGCCAATGATGTTTTGGAGGCTGGATTCTGCATTAAGAGTGGAGTCGCCAACGAAAATTTAAATTCCTAGATTCTTCTACCAGTGGAATCACCTTCAAACTAATTTTCGATGCGTGGAGTCGCCAGAGCAGGAATACATCCAATATGTGCCTAAGTGACCACTTCTCTCAGACCTTAGAAGTCAACCATGTCGTTCTTTCCCAGGGAAAATTTTTCAAATTTGTCCCCAGTAACGATGCCAGAATGTTAGCACTCTGTCAATTTTGTCCAGCCGATAGACAAACAACAAAGGTAACTGTTTCAGCCAACTTTAGGTTGGATTCTGACCCTTCCAACCAGAGAGGGCTCTCTTAGTCATATTTCTATTTGGGATATTCAAAATATTTAGCGATACGTGTACAAAGGTCATATTCTGCCATGGTGCAAAGTTTAAAGGTGGTAGGACAAAACATAAGAGCAAGGCCATTGGGCAATGGGGTTCCTTCCTGAAAATTTCTAAAGATTTATAAGCTATGTATTTCCAGAGGGAACAAAGGAAAAATAGGTATGATTTTCATCCAAATAAGTAATATGAGGTGGCAGAGGAGAGGAGAGGAAAGAAAACTATCAACAAGAGGTGTCTAATAGGGGGCGGATCTCTTGGTGAAGCATTAGAAGAAAAAAACATGAGGGCTGGCTACTGCAAACAGAGAACTGATAACGAGTGAAGTCTGAAACAATAACCAAAATACATAACAAGTATAATCGATGTGAGAAGGAGAGCCAACAAAAATGAATTCCTTTCTATTACTCAAAGATTATTACTAGCAGCACAAACACATTCATGAAATATGAAACACAGGTGTTGGCATAGGGGTAGACCCAGGGTTCAATGGTACAAAAGTGCACCAACAAAACCCTAACTACCGACCCTTTCGGCAACACCTGCGAAGCAGATGAAGTCTCACCCGAGGTAGAGGCAGGGGGGGTTGCAGGACTCAAGTGTCTACAACCTAGCTGGGACACAGATCTGTGATTACAGTACTTAACATAGCATTTAGCAGTTAACATTCATTAGCATTTAAACCTTATTCACATCGTAGGTAAAAACCCTTATTATAGAACAACGCAGTGTTCAACAAGATGTAACACATTCAGGCACTTAGCATGTAGAAATATAGCATATCTAACATTCATTCACATTAATAAGCACTAAGATATCATGTCATATGCATATAACATACATAAAGAGGACAACACTAAGCATAAATCACATCAATCACACAAAGCAACCATAACATAGGATATACGTGGTTCACCCCAAACATGGGGCTACGTCCACCAACTCGTCGTCTTCTTTATTATCATATGTGAATCTCATTACATGCACAGAGCATCAAAACCAACTCTGCATAGGACATGAGATCTGTGCACACCTCGCTAGATCCTCCTTCCTCGAGCTAGGTCATAGCACAAATACTTTACACGACCTCCTACAATCACTTGAACTTAGCTCTGAAAGTCTTACACAGTATGCACAGAGCATTCACAACTATTCGCACTTAGCTAACATAGCACTAAGCCATCAACGTTTATTACATCGCCTAGATACTTATTTATACATTACAAAAGGGGCCTAAGCATGGGTAAGACCCATGGGTCTACATCCCATACCCATTACATAAACCCTAAACCCATAAATCTCACAAAATGGGGCATTATCCCATGATCTCTACTTCGCCTAGCGTTCCATCTTCGACCAGCCTGTCGAAGTCCCAAAATTGGTCAAACATGACCATCGTTTCCACAAAACCTGGTCAAGGGCCAACAGACCCCTAACACTCACCTATGAATCATCTTGAGTCACTCTAATATGGGTAACTCTGCCTCGAAGGCCTCGAGCTTGGCTCGAGCTACCTCGACCTGCTGCTTCGCCAGAGCCTCCTGCTCGGTGAACTTTTGAATAACTTTCTCAGTCACTGATCCTTCCAAGCATTGTTCTACCGTGGTGACTACTTGTTCTAGTTGTACCCCTTGTCCTTCAATCTCCTCAAAAAGTGTGTAAGCTTCATCCTGCACTGGCTGGAGCCTCTGTGTCACTTCAATGAATTTACTCTCGATGGCTTGGACCTGTTGTTGAACTGTGCGCTATTCCTATGACCTTTTCATCCTCTCGACCGATGACAGTAGCTTCAACTATGCTTTCACTGTCATTTCCTGTTGCTTTTCCTCCTGGAGTTGTGACTCCAATGTCCTTAGTTCAGGGTCCTCTGCAAGGTGCTTGTAGGTCTGTGCACTTCGACTGCTGATTTTCTTGCATTCCAAGGCCAATGCCTTGATTCTCTCAATTGCGCTCCTGGTAGTTTCCTCTCTCTGATCTCGTACTTCATATGGAGTGCTTGGCACGGATTGTAGTTCCAGTTCTGCTATTCGTGCTTGGAGCTGTTGAATGGATTCAATGAGCTTACCTACTTGACTCTCCACTATGTCTTCTTCTATCTGTGCGAGGCCCGACACAGAGCGAAGTTTTATGGTGACTTCCACCTTGACTTCCATCTTCTCTGTGAGTAGTTGTTCTTTTTCCTTCTGGATCTATGCTCTATCTTCTCCAAACGTCGCCTGGAGGTCGTTTTTCTCTTGTTGCAGAACCCAACGTTTCTCTATGGCTTCCTCCTGTGCTTGCTTCAATGCTTCTGTGGCCTGCTCTTTTTCCTCCTAGACCCGACGAAGGTGAGCCTTGATCGAGTCTGTTAATCTGTGTATTTGGGCAGGCTCATCTTGTACTTATACGTCTCCTACTGACAATGGTGCGGTAGACACTGCGCGGCTCGAATAAAGAGTTTGTTGTACCCCTTTGAGCTCTGCCTCGATCTTGTCAAACATTGTCTCCTATTTGGCTTCGTTTCAGTGCATTATATCCTCTGAGGTATCTGATACAACGACAATGATAAGTTCAATGTCATCCACCATGAGCATAGTGTGGAATGGAGGTTTATTGGCTTTTAACTTCTTCCGCGATGAAGATTTCATCAGGGAACCCTTTATTTTCTTGGATGTTTCTGCTTCTGTCAGGGGATATTTAGGTGGTGTTACTTCCCCCTGCTTCTGCTTGACTTCTCCCCCTTCATCCTCTTCTTTGTCTACTTCGTCAACTCCTCCTCCTTCTAGTGAATCTGGTGTATTTTCCTTTGATACGCTGCTCAATTCATGTACCTCTTCCTTCTTTTTCTTCCTGTTGATGTTGGGTGCATCATATTCTTCACGAGTGGCTACAAGACTTCTAATGAGGTCAGGGTAGGATAGTTCTACCTCATCAACTGGTACAAGGAACTTTGCAGGCCATTCCTTGATTATTTCTTCCATGTCCTCCTCTGTGAGCTTGTAATAGGACTAGACATATTCTTTGTGTTTGTCTTCGCGTGCAGTGATATAGATGAAGTACCTGTCTGCATGGAACTTCGCAATTGGCATGAAACTATGAAGTGTGTTCAGCCTCATGCGAGGGAAGGATTCAATGGCCCTCTTCAGCTGTAGATAATAGGTGTGGAACACTACATTTTACTGCCATTGTTTTTCCATGTCGCTCGAATACCATAGCGTAGTGAACTTTGCAGCTAATAGTTCGGACGACTCAATTTCAAGGAAGGTCGCTCCTTCTGGCATCTCCCAAGCAAAGAAGGAAATGAGGATCAATAACCAACTGAAATGAAAATCATAGCCCTGATTCTGAGCTTCACGACAATAATTCTCTAACTGGTTGACGAGGTAGCTCGCCTAGTTCATTTGCAACCCTTCAATGTATTTTCCTGCGAGGTTGATGACAAACCCCGTGACCTACGTTGGCCTATTCTTGCTGACAATCTTACCATCGATCAGCTAGAAATCTAGGCACACTGTGCCATTATGGATGGAGGCTACCTTATAGCCCCTCTTCCCCTTCTCTGCATTTCCATAGGTGTCTTTTATTGTCTGTGCTAGGGAGCGATCCGCAGCCTTCCCTGGGTAAAACTCTCGGGGATCTAGTCCTTGCATGCTTAATCCAGTGATCTGATGGATCAATGCCAAATCTATTGTGATGTGCATGTCCAACCATATGTGACTGCCATGGAAGAATGATAGCAGGAGTTAACCTCCAGATGGCTACCGAAGTGTGGGATCTTCATCAAATTAAGAATGGTGGACCTCCCGATGTCCATAGTCCATGGCTAGGGGATTATCTTCGACTTCTTCCCCATTTTCTTGGTCAAGTACTTGTGTGGTGCGAGCATTCCATAGTTTTTGCGATCTCCCAAGTTGAATTCACTGATCTTAAGCATTACAATCCTCTCCAACTGTAGTCTTAATGCACGTATCCCCTTCGGGATGTATGCAGTGATCACTGTGTAGTCGAAGTCCCTCGGGACGTTGTCATGACTCACCGTGCCAGCTAGAGGTGGGATGTAGTCGAGCAGGATTGATGGGATGAGCTTTGCATTCACCAAGTCATCACGGTGCTTGGTTTGTTTCTATGTCACAGTTTGAGAGGGCATAGATTGACGTGCATTCGATGGGGATGCTTTCACTCCTCTTGTCGATGAAGCTTGTGCTCCTACGAACATGACCTTCTCGGCCATGAGGTCTATGAGAATCTCTTCGACAAATTTCTCTACTACGCTAAATTCACCTGACATACATGCTCGAGATCTGATATCTCAGGTCGGTGTTATAGCAAGATTTGCCTCACCATTTCTATCTTGCACAGAGGGCCTTTTTCCATTTCCCTATGTAGACGTACCATCCCTTTTTGATGAATCCAGAGCCAAAAAGGGATGGTAAGTCTGCATAGGGAAATGGAAAAAGGCCCTATGTGCAAGATAGCAATGGTGAGGCAAATCTTGCTATAACAGATGCCCCCTAATGTGTGAGATCAGAGGAGTATCTACGATGGCTGAAATACATTATGGATAACCCAGGAGTGGAGTGGTAGAGAACTAGCTGGATGAACTTGATTGCTTATTACATTCTGTACTAACTTTGCATACATGGCTGCCAAGAATACAATGCAGATCCATGCGGAAAATATACCAAGTAAGTGTCTGTGGGCATGAATAGGTATATACAATTGCGGTTATATGCCAAAAGATGTTATAGTCACGAACAAGGCCCAGTGAAAACCAGTCTCAAAAATCAATCTAAAGATATCTGTATAACATGAAGTACAATCTAATCTCCCATGATCACTAAAGTCAAAAAGGTGTTGGTCCAATGAAAGGGAAGCAACAACTTAGAAGAGTTGCGACCACATAGTGATGTATTCAAGTCTTCTACACTATCCGCCAAGGGCGCAAGTCTACATCATGTGAATAAAGGAGTTGAGGTCGAACATAATGAGACATCGTTTGATTATCGATCATTGAGGTATACCGTTAACAAATGTGAGACAACCTACCAATAATGAAAGTAGGTATCAAGGCACCGAGTACATTCCTACAAGTGTGAACAAAGGAGTCGGTGTCGAACACTTGAGAAACCCATTGATCAGGAAACATTGATGTATTCCCATATATCAATGGAGAGAGAGCCTACCACTAATGACTACAAGCCTCAAGGTACTCATAAAACTCTAGGTCCCATATCCAAAATAGATGAGCTGAAGTCCATGGAAAGAGACCCACTGAAAGGAGAGCATTAAGGCATCTCTCATCAGTCAGCACGAGGAACAAATCACGAGCTTCATGATTTGGTGGAGATCGGACAAAGAACATGTTCATGAACCAACAACCCTGTGCGTCTTTCATGTGTATCAAATGCAAGCGGTACACAAAAAATACCCTCTGAATAACAACCAATGATGAAAACTGCTGACAAAGGTGAGGAAACCATCAATAAGGATAATGACATCCAAGACACTGCATGAATCCCAAAGTGTGAATAGATGTCTTGGTGGAAAACACAAGGGAAACCACCCAGTCAATGACAAATTATGAAATTTTGATTGTTGGGTTCAAGGTGACCTACCGATGATGCAAGTAGGGCCAGGGTGCATGATGAGACCATAGTATCATGTGATTCTGAGACAAACTTAGGGTATGTCCAACATGCAAAGTCAATATATGTGAGGAGTGGCCGACACAAGTGGTGAGACTTCCTTTGAACAAGAGCATGAGACATATGGTGGACTCCGATGGGATAGACTCAATGATATGACTATTAGATGCAGGAGGCATCAATAACATTCTCTATAGGGACTGGAAGAGTAACCAATCGGTAGAGAAAACTCTGTAACGAGATCAACTTTCTAAGGCCATGCTAAAACCCAAAATTATGATGACACAAGGACTCAATAATTTTGTGCTCTGTTCAAAGGTGACATGACTACTGCCAATTATAATATAGTACTCCCTTCCCGCCCGTCTTTTGTTGTTTTTTCATAACAAATGAATGCTATGATACAGAGGAGGAAACGAGTGTCACAAGTAAGAAAAAATAGTTCCAGAAGTGGAATGTACCTATGCTTAATGCAAGGAAATGCATGCAGGAGATGGACACTCGTGGTGATGTTTCCTCCAGGGTATAGGGTGTCAAATTGCGAAGGATATAAACAAGGCTCTGCTTGGTTGAGGACGCAAAATTGCTTAGGCAACGATTTATGATTCAAAGCAAGAACCTGCTAAAGGCTCAATACTGCAAGCAAGGGAATGAGATGCAATCACAACTTGACGCCAAAAAATATCCTTTTTTATGTCTTGTAGTCTACTTGGTGTGAAAAAGGGGAAAAAATTGTACCAAATAGATGTCTTTTCAAATCCAATTTATGAGTGTGAAAAATACAAGTTCACTCGGCAATCTTTTCCATTTTTGATAACGAGTTGGAAAAGAGCTTAACTAAGACTCATGACCTTTCAAATCCAGTTTAACGAGTGTGAAAGGGACAAATCACTCAGCAATATTTTCGGTTTTTAGACGAGTCAGAAAAGAGCTTAACTAAGACTCATTTTTTGGGAGTCCATGGGGAATAAGGCCGCATGTGCATGAACGAGGAATGAGGTTCATTATAAAGTCATGTATTAAGTTATAATGGACTCCCGGTGCTATGGAAAAAACTCGGCATGGGCACCAAATGACAAAGGGGATCTAACTAGGGAACCCATGTTTGGTCAGTCTCTACCATTTATTAGTGACACTACTTGTAACAGACGGAAGGTTTTGTGTCGCAACAAATGGGTTCGTACCTAAGGCGTAAAACAAAAGTGGTAGTTGAAGGATAATGCCAAAATGCACGATGGAGTGGATACCTATCCTATATGCTAGGTTATGAAAATACCTACCCGAGGTGACGAACGACTAATCATGACGTTGAAATTTGCAAGAAAACTGAGTCAAAACTACAACAAACCAGCTCAAAACCACACATGAATTAATCCATTAGGTTAAAAAATAGCATGAAACTATATAAAGTGGGTAAACATAGCTTATAAATAGTAATAAAATAAAAAAATATTGTATCATTTTGATTTTTACCCAAATAGTGCAATTTGGACCAAAAATACCTCCAAGATTCAAACGAAAATTGTGGTATCATCAAGCAACAAAATCATGAACCATCTGGATCAGGTAACTCTTCATCTCATCCTCTTCAAATTCAGTAGATTAAATTTTTGAATTAGGTTCCAATTTTTTAGTTTTTGAGGGTGTAAATTAGGATTTTTGATGTACGTGAGTTTCCTTTGTTAGGGTCGCATGTACGATGAGGTATACGCCCCTGTGTGAACCACAGGGTGAATTTATCAAGCCCTAAACATGGCTATGTGAAAATAAGGTTGCATATATGTACGCAAATGGCCAAAAAAAAGGGGTTTAACTCAAAAAATTGATTTGTTTTTTATGGATGGTCATGGAATGGAGAGAGCGAGAGCATGAGGAGGTGGATGCAGCTGTTGAATGAGATCTGGTGGCTCAAGAGGATCTAAAAATATGTGGTTTGTACAAATTTTGGGCTCTCAAAGGAATGAGGGCCCAAGTGAGGTTATTGGAGATGTTGGTGGGTTACTGGGACCCTGATAGCGAAAGTTTTATCCTCGATGGACAACCACTGAGGATCAAAGTAGAGGAAATCTACTTCTTGACTAGTCTATCATGCCGAGGGGAGGTTGTGAACCTCAATTCACGCGGAGCAGGGAGTGGAATGAAGATCAAAGAGTATATCGATGCCCACTGTATAGCAGGGACTCCCAAGGTGGGAAGTCAAGTCCCCATTCGGGCAATAAGTAATCTTAGTTTGAATATCATAGTGCTTGTGCTTACCAAGATCATATGTTCAGCCTCATTGCATCAAGCATCGAGACCGTTGATGTTTTACGTAGTAGAGTGTGCTAGACCCACTTTCTACGATTGGTGTACCTCACTACTGACCAATATGAAGGGTCAGTTGATGAAGTGCAAACAAGGGAGTAAGTGAAACTTTGGGTTTGCCTCTATTCTTTGTAGCTTCTTTTTCGATCGGGTTCCAAGTCTGGGACCTAGAGTGGAGGTTCTTCCTAGAGGACCACGCGATCTAGCCATGGTACGGTGGATCGAGGTCATGAGATGGCAGGGGGGAGGTAGGGTGACCACACCCTACAATGATGATTTTTTCTTCTGGTGGCGACAACATATCATTGCGCTAGACGACTATCCCTATGCGAGGATTGATTTTTGAGGAGATCCTGATATGCCACTTCCACCAGGGGCCGCCTATGGTGATATAGGTAAAAAAAATTAATTTAAATATTTCATTTTTTTGTATTTTTGTATTAAGGAACAAAAATATTTTTGGGATGGTGTTTTAGTATTAACTAGACACTTGTGTAATCGCATATGTGGGTTCGCGACGGCCAGAGGGATTCCTACGACATAGATGGAGGAACTGGGGAGATGAGGCGACGGGAGGAGAAGTGGAGAGAGTCCTACAAAACGTGCAGGGAAACCTGTCTCGTTTGACATAGATGATTCCTATGGTTTGGGTAGAGGATCTACATGAAGCCATGTAGTGACAGGTGGTTGGTGTACCTAGAGCATGGGTATGACTCTTTCAGCGTCTTGCAAAAACTGTGGTTTGCTACCATGACACACATTCGGTGCCACAGGCGTAGATGTCGTGGGATATGTATACCGGCTATATATGTGTATTGAGGGTTTTAGCCCCAATTTTGTAATATAAACACCATATTTTGAAATATATAAAAAAGGATCTTTAGCTTTACTTATATCTTACAATGTGTACATTGATTTAATGGTTTTCTTTGCTTTATTAATGTGACAAATGCCAATCTAAAACATAGTTAGCATAGGCATCGGATACATAATTAGAACTCCTAGGAATGTGATAATATGTAATAAAATCAAATTTTCGTTCTAAGAGATGTACCCATAGGAATCGACGGAGTAAAGTAGGATCACGCACACAGTAACGACCGTTCAACTGACATACTACTAACTGTGAATCCAGGAGAACTTCTAAAGTGCGGATGCCATGCGAGATAGCATCGTGCAAAATTTCTATGACAATGTTATATTCGGCCTCATTATTCATGGATGGACCTAGGCATGTGCCACCTGAAGACACCAACAGACACTCAGGTGAGTAAACCACCCAAGCGGCGGAATCCAAGTTCCGTGTATGATGACTGGCTATGTCTGCGAATCCTAGATAGACCAAAGACTTCATTGACATATGCCAACAAAGGAAAAACTCGATAAGCAAGCTAAAGAAAAAATAAAAGGAGAAACGAGACGTATATACACTAAACTTACATTAGTATACAAAGAGTTTCGCCCAAACCTAGAGATCAAGCATAGTACCTTTTCAAGTAAAGCCCATTTCTGGGCTCGGCCAACTTATTCCCTTCATAATCTTCTAATCTGTAAGATCCTTTTTCTAGGACATGTCGCACAATGTAAGGACCGTGCCACATGGGTTTAAACTTGCCTGCCCCTAGCGGTTCTTTGTCTTGTTCATATAAGAGAACCAAGTCACCCTCAACATACAACTGGGGAAAGACAGACTTGTCATACTGAACCTTGACACATTTCTTGTTTGCCTCGATAGTTGTAAAGGAATCTCGACACTGCTTGTCAAGACTCTCTAGGTGCACAAGGCATCACTCTAAATCTGAAGAGTCAGGTAGGAGCTCAACTGCCAACTTGAGAGAAGGGATTTCACATTCAACAGGAAGGATCGACTCCACACCGTGCACTAACTAAAAAGGGGAAAAATTTGTGGCAGTCTTAACCGAGGTTCGGTATGCCCAAAGTGTGGGATATAGCATGATGTGCCAATTGGAATTACTCTAACTGACAATTTTTTGAAAAATGTTCTTGATAGACTTGTTGATGGCCTCTACTTGCCCATTTTCTTGGGGGTAATAAGGGGATGAATGACCATGTCTAAACCCCATCTTAGATGCTAGTTTTACCATCATTTCATTCTGAAAGTGACTGCCATGATCAATGACAATCTCATTCGGGATACCGAACCGGGCAACAATTTGGTTGAACATGAAGAAGGTTGTAGTCTTCCCATCGGATTTTACAGTAGTCATGGCCTCGACCCAATTAGTAAAGTAGTCAACGACCACGATAATGTGTTGATACCCCCCATTGGAAGTTGGGTTACAATTGACAAAATCTACCCCCCACTTGGTGAAGGGACCGACGGTGATGACTGGGTGAAGAGGGGCTGGATGCGAGCACATTTTTCGAGTGAACACCTGGCATGGGTGACACTTCTTAACCGCTTTGATACAATCTTTAAATATAGTGGGCCAGAAATAACTGGCTCGCGGGATTTTTTGGATTATCGCAAGCCCAGATAGGTGACCACCACAAGACCCTTTGTGGCAATCATTTAGGACTAACTCGGCTTCCTCGTGAGTTAAGAAAGGATGTAAGATATTATCTACACCTCGGCGATACAAAGTGTCACCGACGATGGTATACTTTTTGGCTTGGTATCTAACACGTCGTTGATCTTCTCGCGAGAGATGCTAAGCGAACTTCAAGGTTTGAAGATATAAAACAATGTCTCCATACCAGGGATCAGACAACGAGACAAGGAAAATGTGTTCATCTGCAAATGAATCGACATGGATAACATCCTCGTGTAATCGCAGAAAATCGGATATGAACTCTGCAAAAACTAGTGATTTCTTGGACTTGACCGAAGTGAAGTCGAAATAAAATTCTTGTAAGATGACAATCCATTTATTATATTTTCCCCCGATGATACATCTAGTAAGAACGTATTGAAATGGATTGACATTGGAAACCACCGTAGTCTTGCAAAGTAATATATAGTGACGTAAGCGTTGGACTGCGTGAACGACAACCAAAGCTAGCTTTTCAATGTGAGAGTAATTAAGCTCAGGACTGACTAAATTTCGACTGAGATAGTAGATGACATGCACATGGATCTCATCATCTTCCTAAACTAGAACCATACCAATCGCCTCTGTAGACGCGGAAATATACAACAGGTAATCTCTACTGTAATCAGGGGATTTCAGTAGAGGGGATGATACCAAGGCTTTCTTCAAACCGTCGAAATACTCTTGGGCTCGCTCATCCCAGATAAAGGGGTGTCCTTATTCAAGAGGCGCATGAAACCCTTAGTAATATTGGCATAATTCACTATGAACCGACGTAGAAAGTTAGATTTTCCCTGTAAACCTGGAAGTTGCCTAATTATGCGCATGGGAGGCAACTAAAGTATTGCCTCAACCTTAAGAGGATCTACCATGATCTCGGTCTCGGAAACTAAAAACCCTAAGAGACAACCAGACTTAATGCAAAAGATGCATTTATGAGGGTTTAACCGGATTCTATAGTAATGCCATATTTCAAAAACTAGTTGAAGGTGTATAACATGATCCACTCTCTTGCGAGAGTGAGCAGCAGGATCATCTAGGTAGGCTTTGACTATGTGCTTGAGATCGTGAAAAGCGAAAGTCATGGCACGTTGGAAGGTTGCTCCGACATTTTTAAGGCTGAAAGGTATTTTCCGGTATGCAAAAGTACCCCAAGGACATATAAATGTCATCTTGTGTTGGTCCTCAAGTTTGATCTAGATTTGGTTATAGCCTAAAAATCCATCCATAAAGGAAAATATTTCGCTTCCCGCACACTCATCGAGAATCTTATCAATGAAGGGCATGGGGAAGTTATCTTTAGGACAAGCTTTGTTCAGGTCGCGAAAGTCCATACACACATGGATGGTTCCTTGCTTTTTATTTACAGGAACAAGATTGGATACCCATTTGGTTAAGGGAACCCGGTAGATGAAGCCAGCGTTAAGAATCTTCTCCAACTCTTCCTTAATAGTAGGGCCCTTCCTAGGATTCAAAGCTCTAAGACGTTGTCAAACAGGTTTATCATCTGGGTAAGTTCTAATCTCATGTTCGACAATCCGAGGGTCGATCCCTGGCATCTCTTCATATGACCAAGAAAATACATCTCAAAATTCTTTGAAGAGATCGGTGTAGATCAGAATTTCTTATGGCGAACAATCCACACCTATATTTACGTTCTCAATTTTGCTAGGGGTACAAGAGATATCGATAGAGACGGTAGGAAAAATACTCTCCATATTTCCTTCAGCACAAATGTCATGTGTATCGAGTGGAACTACGACGTGACCGACTATCTCACTCAAGGTAGACCGAAATTCATCTTGCTCGATTCTTTCAAGACATGGGAGAAAATAGGATCAATGATGCATGTCATCCCAAGGTCTCTTGGAACCATTCATGGCTTCGAGGATGGCTTCATCCGAAGGAATACTCTTGTCAAGGAAATCATGTGAAAAAGATAACGAGGTGGCCCATACAGGCCTAAGAACTTGATCCTCCTCGTCCGTCTGTGAGGTAATAAGATCAGGATCGACGGAAGAGTCAAGGACAACTTGATACGCAATATCCGCTGTCGATAGTGGCATATCCATGTCAACATGCAATTGTCCTTCACACGATGAATTCAGAGAAGGTAGGGTCCATGGATCGCAAAAATAGGAAGTGTGAAAAGGAATGGACCTCCCTGCAGAAGCAGGCCTACTAGACATGGCATAAGCATGGTGAATCGGTGTCGAGAAGTCGAAAGTACCCATGAGGGAAGAATACATTCCAACACCGATATTCTCAGTTTTTGGCTGATAAATTTCGATCACGGGGATCGACGGTCCAACAGATGCATTAGGACTAGAGTATGCAAAGGATAATTGGTCGATAGTCATGATCTCCCCTTGATGAGGAAAATAAAGTACATGGAAGACGAACGATATGACAACGACCATAGAATAGGTCCAATTGCGACCTAGTAACAGGTTATAATAAAGAGGTGCATCGAATACCTCTACCTCCACCTCTACCATCTTCCCACCTAACTGGACCGGAAATGCAGATAGAATACCATGAGGGTGGAAGGAATGACCATCGAATGTAGTCAACATGTTCGACGACTTGGAAAGGGATGAAGAACCAAGAGCTTTCCAACAGACCAGGGACATCACGCAGGTGGCAGCACCTTCATCAACGACTGCTCATTTGATAGTATACTTGGAATACTCCACGTGGATTTGGAAAGCCACATGGTAAGGTAATTGAGGCTTCACATCCATGACATCAAACTTTAGAATTTTAGAGCCACTAGGTTCTAG
Organism: Picea glauca; assembly: GCA_000966675.3. Taxonomy (NCBI): domain Eukaryota; kingdom Viridiplantae; phylum Streptophyta; class Pinopsida; order Pinales; family Pinaceae; genus Picea; species Picea glauca. The sequence continues at coordinate 558,832 of JZKD02S0189163.1, read as the reverse complement.
AGCTCCTAAGGCAGAGAGTAAGGCATTCCTCTGTGATAGACACGTCTGGACTACCTCCAAAGCCAACATCACGCAAGGGGTTAGGCCTAGATCCTCAACAATAGAGTAGCTCTGGGTGACTCTAGCATTAGGGTTGTGGGTAGAGCACTTAAGTACTCCTTTCAGAATACGAGGCAGTGGCTCTGGTTTCTCAATATGTAAGTTCGTCTCTGGAGGGGGAGGAGGAGCTTCTATACTGGTACTATATTTTGAAGAGCTATAATCTCGAGAGCGGGTGGCTATATCTATTTTCATGTTGACCATATTGATACAAACACAGTCACCATATTGCAATGGTGGGTTTTGACTTCTACCAGACGCATTTCCGGTGTTCAAAGAGCTCGAGGCTAAGTGTTGGTTGTGTGTGAATGGATTCGTCAGCATAGTGGGTGGTAGATTTAAAAGCCTCACAGCCTCTATGAGCTTGGGGCATAAATGTGTAAGGTGGTCATCGGTACAAAGTTTACAAGGAAACTTCACCTTATGTTTCTCTTTCTTGCCCTCTCCAGCATTATCATTTTGTATCATTGGGGTTGCACATAGCCAACAAATCCATCACACGGGCTCAATTAATCATGGATACATACAAGATTTAACATGCCACTCACAACAAATCACAAAAAAATCAATGGAGGACTTTAAGCAACAAAATTTTTTCTACAAACAACACATCTAAATTGCCTCTACTGACATATCAATCATAACCATTTTCAACAACCCAGTGAAAAAATGCCACACACCAAATAATTTAGGTGAATGTGACATACATGAACCAGTCAAACCAATTGGTAGCCAAAAAGAAAAAAATAATTAGATCGACTCTCTATATGCTACATTAGCAGCTCATACAATCCCATGGGAAATAAATAAATCTAATGTTATCCAATCGACATTGTTACCATTAGCTAATCTAAATATTATTGGTAAATGCAACACTTTTAGCATCATATTAAGATTTGATCTATGCACTCTAATAGTACTAGGTTGATCCTCAAATGGCACACATCTTTGTTTCCTCAATCGTCTCATTGCAGCAAAGTGCCAACCTCTCTTCATTCCTTCTCAACTGCCACAAATTGCAGATACTTCAAAACACCATAGCAATCTTCCATATACTGTTTTCTACATTGACTTGCATATCTATGCATGTACTTCCACAAGAGCCTTACACAACAAATTGATCCACCATGAGAAATCTAGGTAGACAAGTCACATTCTGTTAGCAAAATACAAATATGTATTTTCGACAGAGAAGATATAAATCAATGCATTCACGACATGGTTCTCCATAATGGTTTCTCAATTGGCCCTTCACATGACTACAATCAGGGAGTTCCATGTAGAGATTAACCTTTCCATGGCGATACATAGCAGTCTTGTAGTTGATGTGTCGTCCACTATGACCAACACACATACATCATGTACCCAATCTCATAAAACTCAGTTTGAATCTCTCATGACCTCTTCATGACATATTCTCATGAAGCAATGCATACACTTCTCCAAAGAGGAGAAACACAATGATTTCTACAATGATTAGAAACACTACAAACACGTTGTAGTACGAGGAAGAACCATGTTCTACAACATACAAACACTCAAAAAACACAGTCTACTGTCTCCACACTAATCCTATATATTTATAGAGGATTAATAATGTAGAAAATCGACCTAATCATAAACCCATCTCATGAGAAAGTCAAGCCTATACTAGTTTTGATACCATGTACAGAAATATGAGAGTAGACACCAAAGTTGCGTTGAGTGATCTATTATATCAAACAATGTTACATATTTATACATCAAGCTTTGTCTTAAGATAAACATACTATCTTACCACAATCATAACTAGTTAATAGAACATCTCAACCACATAGAAGCTAATCTAGGTCTCATCCAACAACCTCCTAAAATCACTCAAAAAAACCACTCACATATACACTCTACCTACTAATACATGGAAGATGCCCTTGATGTTCAAATAATACACTAATATTCATATTGTAAAGGTGATATACATCCCACTTGTAATACCCATGTTTCCCACAGTTTGTAAATATAACTATAACTGTCCAAGAGACCATGGCAGACTAAATATGTGTGAATGTTTGATTTGATGAACCTTTGTATCAAAGGGTCAATGTATGGATTTTCTGTTATTAATAGAATTCGAATTTGGATATGCGTTTCACAACTTCTTAAAGGGCGAAAGTTTTCCAAGATAGACTGTGGATGCTATGAGAGAGATGGTGAAGGGAAACCAATTATTCTTGAGATGACCCTCACCAGACTAGTACCTACTGGGTGTAATTGCTCAACTGCCCTCTGACCCAGAAATGAATTAACATTCAGGCTGGTAGTTGGAAGGCCATCCTCAAGAGTTAATGAGGAGATGGGGCAAGGTTCCCATCAGTGAGGATTCCATTCTTGAAAGAAAAATAGGATTCAGACCCATGCAACCTTGTTGAGGAAGGAAAGGAATGAGGTAATTCGGGGGGAAGAGACAGATTTGCGAGATAGCAGAGCAAAGAAAACACTCTCCCGAGAAGAGTAGTGAAACAAACTTTGACTCTGAATTTGAGAGGAAAAATATGAGCAGCAAGCTCGATCTAGTTGTAGGAATCCATGGGTAGGATTTCACCTCAAACTGATAAAAGAGGCCGACAAGTGACTGAGGAAGTAATCATGCAGACCTCCTTGCTTGGAGTAGAGAAAACCAGTTGCCAACTCCCCGTGGGAGAATGAGAGTAACCTTCGTCCTTGAATGTGGTGGAGAAAAGAGAAAGAATCTCTCTTAGAGCATCATGGTCTATCTCAGAGGTGGCCAGTGGTAAATCTAGTAGGAGTGGTTGTGCCTATGGTTAGGAGGAAACATGTACCCCTTTTAGCAGTTGCTTCACATTTTCCAGTTCTCATAAGTATTTTCATACTTTGTGTATTATATTGGATGTGATGATGAAGTTTCTATGTTTATGATTCAATCTTTCAGTATCTAAACAATTGTTAGAAAATCTCTGTGATTTATGTAAACTGTTATATCTATATGATCTCTCAATTTATCTCGGTTTTTCTACTAGATAGTCATGGGATGGGAATCCGTAGAAGGGTTAGGGTAGGATTGACTGAAATGTCTAAGTCTTGCCAACCCCTTGAAGTTTACCTTAGTGGGAATATCAAAGTATGAATTCTGTCGGATAAGGGCATTTTTCCTTTAGACTATTCACCCATCTAACCGAGGGCTCATGCCCATGTCCTTAACCCATTTGTTGTAAAAGGATTAACACTTAGCCCCTAGAATTTCCAAAGTATCCATGTGACTGGGGTCTCAGAACCCTGCGCTAGTCCAAAAAGGGGTTAGCTCTTTGGCTTCATGACTTCGAGATGTGTGACTCCACAACCCTCGAAAACTATCGAAGGCCTAAGTCACGAATTGATGAGGGTCGTTGATTTGGGGATCCAGTGTGGATCCCTCTCAGTCGTTAGATTAGACTTAGGAAAGTGAAACGTTAAACGCTTCGACGAAGTCCTACTTCACGAGAATAGGAGTGGTCTAACGTCAAAACTCCTGAATGTTGAAGTTGTGGATTAAACCGAGACCATTGAAATTGGAGGGACATGTGTCCCTAGATCAACATTTATTCAGAATTCTGGATATTCGGTGGCATAGGGATGCATGAGTTTCCTCAGAGTCTTTGCAAGCTGGATCAAACCATGGCCATGGATGCTAGGTACACATGGCGATAGATCTGGCGTGGTCCATAGGGAAAGTCGAGAAATACAAGCCAAACCACCAAAGGCTGAAACTTCTGAAGTGACATGGACCGTCGATCTAAGAACGACCAGGAATGCATCATGGAGTGACCCATGGACCCTACTTGTTCCATGTCCAAGGTTGTCTTTCAAATTAGAGCTGTCATATGAGAGGACACGTGGCAAGTGATCCCATAGTGCAAAGACTTAGCACTCCAGAGGAACCTGACAAAAAACCTACCAAATGTGAAAGCCTCTAAAGTCACGAATGTCAAAATGAATCTCAGTCGTTGGTAGGAAGAGGACACTTGGTGAAACATTAGAGAGTTCGAAGATATATCTCTTTGGGGAACTTGCGACATGAGGAGTTGGAAGCCTCCAAAGTTCAGAGTTGTGAAGTAACGAGAAGCGTAGATCTAGGGATCCTTTGGGAGCTTCCTCCACTGTTGGATCCCTACTAAGGTTATCCCAATGTTTACCACTTCGGGATATTAGAGGTGGTTCAATGCTAAAGCCACCACAACCATCCGATCTAGGAGTTGCAGACAAGGACCGTCAGATCAACGCCCGGTTAAGTCCCAACTATCAGATCAACAATGGGGAACCATTGCAGGATCTAAAGGCTGAGTTAACAACCGCATAAGTTACAATTCCACAATCCCCAATGACCGTCGATCATCGCCCGTGCACAAATTGATGAAACCCATTCGCCCCTCTACCAACATGCATATCCCATTGTGGACCTCGATGATGAGTTTAAATGTCATGCTAGTCGAGACTCCGCAATACTTATGAGCCATCAATCTTCACAATCAATTCAATCACAATCGTCAAAATGAACCTGTTGAAGCCCCAAAGTAATGGAGGTCATAGATCGAGGGACTATGTGGAGTGATCTCAGGCTCCTTCACAGTTTTCTAGACCGGTGCTCTAGAGGAGTGAATGTGTTAACCCTCTGGGACTCCTGAAGCCCAGAGTCTCGTGTTGGTTGTGGAGCCCGATTATCTTCCTGATTCATAGGTCCTTGATTTCAGCCGTGTTTATACCCCATGAAGACTTTACACCCCAAAAGTATGTACACTCTTCCACAAGGGAGAGTGTAGAGGGGGGGTACCCTTTTTGTGGGGTCTGGGGCAAGCGAGCCCCCGAAGGAAAAAATTCCTTGTAAATGTATATTGTAATTTCATTGTAAATCTGGACTGTTCTTTATAAGGTCGCAGATCTAACAGTAGAAATTGTGTTAGGGTTTTTTCCATAGAAGATAGCCCTCTGTTATGAGGGAAATTTATTGCGACTATGCATTATGGCGAGTATTGTATTCTGAGAGAGGAGACTGTAAGAGAAAGAAGAGGAAGTTACAGTGGGTTTTGATGTAGGTTGTATCCCTTCATCTGCTGGATAATAATAAAGGAAGGACCTAGCAATTTCTCTGGTGGACATAGCCCACACTGGGTGAACCACGTAAATCTGTGTCTTTATTGTATTGTGTATCTTCTATGTTTTTTCCCGCATTTGTTTTATTTTATTGCTCTGTGGTCCTATTTTTATAACAACTAGTATCAGAGCGAAAGGTAACTCGCAGGAAAAGAGGGTTCCTGGTTCGAATGGGAGCAATGTCGGAAGATGGAAAGTTTAGGGTCAAAAAATTTAACGGCCAAAACTACCAGTTATGGAAGATGTAGATGGAAGATTATTTATATCAGAAGGATCTATTCCTACCATTGGGCAGAGTAGCAAAGAAGTCGATGGCCATGAAGGATGAAGAATGGGAGATTCTTGACAGAAAGGATCTAGGAACGATACAATTGAGCTTGGCAGCGTCGGTGGCTTTCAATATTTCAAAAGAAAATACAATGAAGGATCTGATGGACGCATTGGCTAAACTGTATGAAAAACTCTCGGCATCTAATAAGGTATTTCTAATGAAGAGATTATTTGATATGAAGATGTCAGAAGGTGGGTCTATTGCAGATCATTTAAATGAATTTAATACAGTTACTAATCAACTAAGTTCTGTAAAAGTGGACTTTGATGATGAGGTTAGGGCTCTTCT